>SCDY01001153.1:0-72715 GCA_004143825.1 Drosophila micromelanica
ATGCCATCAAACATGAAAATGCGTTCAATTTTGACAAAGTTACGGGTGTTTGAAATATGAGATACACGGGTCCAAAAGCGTTACATGTCCAAATTTTTCAGAATTTTGGCATAATTTTTGACAAAAAATTTTACCCCCTCAGAATCACGTTAAATGTTGTTTTTTATACTATTTGTGACCAGCAAAAACGATTAAAAATGCAAACTCGCATTTTTAAATTTTGAAAAAAAAAATTTTCGAAAAATCATAAGGGGGGGGGGGGTACATGCTTTTTGTACCCAAAATGTCAAAAAATTTTATTTTCAACAATGCAAGTATTTGAAACATAAAATCAATCTAGAAGACAAATCAGGACCAAAACTCCTTCAAACATTAAAATCGGGTTTGTTGATAGACCAACATAGGAATATCCATTTATTGTTGATACTGATCAATAATTTATATATTGCATGTATATTTTATAAAGTGGAGCCAGTCTACTTCTATGCGCACATTTCGGGACAAGTGATCGTGTTTAAAAGGGATGGGCAAATATTTAAAACATGTTACGTAGCTTTTGAATAATAATAAACAAAAAATAAATTTCAAAAAAAAGAACAAAATACTTACATTAAAGATATGTAGATATATATTACATATATCGTGCTTACAGAGATTTTAATTTCTGAAACCAATTTTCTTCAAAATATATTTATTAAGTGGTACGTAGATAACATAGAGATCTAAAAATCGATATCTTGATTCATACTTCAGTGGAGCACTCAATTTAGCTGCTGTGCCGAGCGGTTGTGGTGTGTGTGTGTGTGTGTCTGTGTCTGTGTGTGTGTGTGTGTGTGGAGTGTGGTAGCCGCTGTCAGAGATTCACATCTGCATATACCCAGAAATCTGAGCGTCAATCTGTAGCCAAGTGCTGCTCCCAGGCGGCAACCGCCAACTGTTTGGGGAGCGTCCAACAACTGCAACAGCTGGCCACCCACTCACATTTGCATGTTGCAATTGCCAAGCCCTGCGCGCTGGTCAGCGGATCGCCGTGGATCGCTGTGGATCGCTGTGGATCACTGTGGATCACTGTTGATCACTGTGGCTGCTCTCTGCGGCTAGCCCATACGCTGTTTTTTTTTATTTTAGTTTATTGTTTCTCTGATTTTTGTTTTTTATTGATGGCTTTTAACAGCCAAGCCAGCGTCGTTTAAATAATGAGCTATGGAGTCGAGGCCGTAAGTTGCAGTCTCTGCCAGCCAAAAACACACACACACACAGACACGCACACACCTCCGCAGTCGACGTCAGATCTGTGGTTGCGCCTGCTGTCACAGCAAGTCATCGATGGACGCGACGGATGCGCAGCTAAGGCGGCGACCCAGTTCATCAGCTGAAGACGTGCGCTCTCCGATCTAAGCCAGCTGCTCCGCTCAGTTGGCCCGGTTGGGCAATGTCCATTGGGCATTGCCTAATGATGTGGCACTGCCAGCGGCATGACTAATTACAAATCAGTGTGGATCGCTGGCCACAATGCAAAGTGCCAAGTCACCGGCCAGGCAATAGCCTCTTCTCTCTCCACACCCCCCCGTTTCTCTCTATTTACTGTCTTCTCTGTGTGTTGTCCAGAGCTTCCTCTCGGTCTCACTTTCAATTTCTGTCCAAATTATATGCGATTTCGCGCACTTTGACCTCGGCAGTCGTTGCCGTTGTCATCGCTGCTCAAGCGAGAAATTGCAAAGGCAGCTGCTAAAACACACACACACACTAGCACACATACAACCACACACACTCACACTCTGCACTTGAAAATTGACCGGCCAAAAGCTGCGACGGCGATCGTCAAATGCCAACTCAAGTCTGACATTTATTGCTTGCCGCTGACGATGATCGCCGGGTGACGTTAACAGACCAAACTGGCTTACGATCCAAATGATAGACTGTGAGACACCTAGTAAAATAATAACTTAAACAGCCGGCGAAGAAAGAGAGAGCGTATTATTCTTAAGATATTGCGAAAGTTCTACAGGCATGAGAAGAAAGAGTTCGGAAAAAGATATCCAGAAATTCGACTGATTAGAAACTAAGAAAAAAAAAAAAACAATAATAAATAAATAATAACTAAATAAATCAACGATTTACCTATAACTATTTACTAATTTTAATAGAATTAAATATAAAGTATATAAATATAACGAAAGAGGAAATTGTAAAAAGAGATTTATTTTCTCAAATAAAAAAAAAAAAAATAATTCAAAACAAAGCTTAAATATTATAAGTTATTAAAATACAAAAACGATATGATTTTTAAAATTATTTTACATTTTAATTTTCTTTAAATAATAAAGACAAGTCAGTATTTTTCTTATTAAAAAGTTCTAGATAATAATCTAGATAATTAAAAATAAATTACCTTTAGTTTTCTGCTACGCCCAAATATAATTGTTTTAGCTGCCTTTACAAGCTGCATATGTCACACATCATACCCCGAATGCAGTCTAGTTGGCACAGGGTATGCCAAGATGTGCATACAAATGAGCTGAGCACAGAAAGCGCCATCACATGACGAGCTGCCCGTGAGCTGAGTTCTGAGTTCTGAGCTGAGATCCGTTCGGGTTCAGTCATGGAGTCCATTGGCGGCGGCTCACGCATATTGGTGCCATATGATTAGTTCGACGTCGTCGATGCATGACAGCCCAAATACTGGAAATAGTACAGCGCCAGTTCCATTCCAACTAAATCTGGTCTCAGCTCGCGCCGCGTCTCGTCTTGTTGCGTCTTGTCGCGGCTTGTCCCGGGCTTGCCAGCCGTAACAACAATATGATCATCATCTGCTCTGCTGTGCTCTGCTGTGCCTGTGGTGCCATTGATGACCACAAAAACTGGGCGTGGCCGGCATGCCCCTCAAATCACCCAACTTGGGCATGGGCGCGCGCACACCCAAAAAACAAAAAAAAACTCTGCAGGGAAAAAAACCCAAAAGCAAAATCAAAGCCAAGCTGATACCGTTGCTGCTGTCCCCCGCCCCCTCTCTCCCCCTCTGTGGCAACCACCTCTCGCTCACCAAGTGCGATCGCTTACAAGCAGAAAATTGTCCCAGCCTACGCTCAGCTGCACTCGGGGCTTTTGCCGGGGCAACGAAAATGATTTCTGGGCGCTGATTTCTGATTTCTCATCCGCTCGCGTGTGCGTGAGCCACGGCTTGGGCCACAGATGCGGAGATATCGCCGCGAATGGGAGCAAGACATATCGCAGGTACGCCTTAGCTCATTTGATATTCATTGATGTGGAGCACAGCGAGTCCGATCTGTCCCCGGCACCGGTGAACACAGCATTCAGCATCCACCTCTGGCCAGGGGCACGGCCACGTTCCACGTTCCATGTGGCACGTTGCACGTTACCCCTTGCCTGATTGCGTGTGCGTGTTCGCGTATGTGTGTGTGCGTGTGTGCATGTGCATGTGCATGTGCGTGTGCTAGTGCGATCCATGGAGGACTCGTGGCTTATTCGCAACCGCAATTACAATTACCTCACCCACTAAATGCCCACCTAACGCACACACACACAGGAAATGGCAAAAGGCCACCAAATTTTACTTTAAAGATTGATTCTCATCTTTCACTATTGCGAACTTAAAGCTGAAACTTGACAGGGGTAATTAAAATAGTTTAGTCTATGGAAAATTCATATGCTATTAAAATAGTATTAATATTTCTTTTTTATTTTAAGTTAAAGATTTTGTTTTAAAAAATGTAATACCTTTTATAGCCTTACATAATAAATATAAAAAGGCAAAAATAGTTTGAATTGCTAAATATTAAAATTTCTTTATATATATCTTTAGTTATAATATAATAATATTTATAATAAATATTTCTTATGATATAAATCATAGAAAAATAACAAAAAAAAAAGTTTTTTAAATAAAAATAAAATAAGAAATTATATAATTATATGTATAATTAAATAAAGTGCTAAATTTAAAAATAATGTTAATAATAATTGATTAAACAAATTGTTAATTTAATGTAATTTTATTAAATATGATATATATTGTTGAATTAATTAGATCTTACAGATTTAATAGCAAATTTACACAGTTAAAACCAAACTTAATTAAAAATAAAGGTTTGTGTACAGTTTGAAATCGAAATAATCTCTAGGTAAATCAGAGCTTTATATACCCGATTGATTAAATAAGATCAACTCACGAGCTCAGACTGAAATATGAAATATGAAAAACAAAAAGCAACAAAAAAATTAAACTCCATTCTATTAATATTTAATAAGCCCAACTCTCAATTCACAGCATTCCAATCGGTTATCAGATCTTCTGTGCTTGGGGACAGATTGGGTCTATGGGTAAATCGTACGGCAACTAGCCAGAGAGCTGAAGATCTGGCCAGCCCTCCTTTGTGGGCCTGGCCAACAGCAGCCAGCTTGGGCTTGACTAAATGCTGGCCTGCAGTAGTAATTGTTGTTTGTATTCAATGTTGTTGTTGTTGCTTTTGCTTTTGGTGTCATGCGCCACCTTAACAACATTTTTGCCAGTCCCATTTGTCATTTAGCCATGCAAACATTCAGTCACTCCGCCACTCAGTCAGTCATTGAGTCAACCAGGCAGCAATTCATTCATTATGCTCAGATTTAGCCAGACGACTCATTCGATTCGAAGGCAGAGACTGCGTGGGCAGCCGCCGCTTAAGCAAAAGACCAAACAAAACAAAAGAGACTCCCAAGATATTTTATTAACAATATAATGCGGAAAATGATGAAAGCCAAGGTAGAATTTTGTATGCACTAGGTGGGCAAAATACTAAAATTGTTATTAACGAAATATTTTGCACCAATACATGATTATTTATTATTAATATTTATTGACATTCAAAATTTATTAAATATAATCAAAATTTTAATGAATAAACAAGAGAACTTTTTTTAGTTTCAACTCGATAAATTTATTCTGTTCTTGTTGTTAAGTCCAGTTCATTTAATGGTTTTATATTTATAGAAAATAAGGAAAAATGTGCGGAATTTCTGATACCGTTATTGAATAAAAGTAATCGTAATTTCTTTAAAATGATCGATAAAATATAAAGTAAATATATGAATATCGCTTTAAAATAATATACCTTAATTTTATGTTTATATAAAATAAGGAAAAATCTGCGAAATTTCTGATACAATTATTGAAAAAAGTAATCGTCATTTCTTTAAAATGATCGTTCAAATATAAAGTAACTATTTGAATATCGCTTTAAAGTAATATATATCTTATATATAATTATATTTACACATCACATTTTACAACCGACTCGTAATACCCTCTCTCCACATAGAGCACCCCACATGACAATGCTCGAATTGTCTCAACGTCTTCGACTGCGACTCCGCCTAGATGGTGCTCCGATCGCAATGCGCCTGGGAGAGCTACACTCACTCACACACACACACTCACACATACACACACAAACGTACTGTGCGCGTACTCGTAAATCGCATGCCTGGCCAGATAAGTTCAGTTTGTGCACTATGATGCACCTCAGATTGCAATCGAGAGATATCCAGAGATACTGCAATTAAGATAAACCCACAAATGCCGTATACATATATATATATCCACTTGCCCGCCCCCCTCTCCGTCCATCCTCTGATAACCCCAAACCGTTCTTTTATTATTATTGTTGTTGTTGTTGTTGTTGTTGTTGATTTTGTGACTGTCACCGTTTGCAGTTGCGTCGCATTCATTGGCGATGCCATCGTGACGCTGGCCACCCCGCCTCCGTTCCCGCTCACGATCCCGAACTTGCCATGCAAAGAAAGGCCACTAAAGATCTTCAAATACCAATTCAAGCAACTAGAATGAAGCTGGCTAAAAGTCAAATGGCGATCCCCTTGATCAGTGCCCAAATATCCAACTCCAATTTTTCAATGGAATAATTTGAACACAGTTTAAAGATCGAAAAAGAGTATATTGGGTTTTTACCATGCTAATGGCATCCTCCAAATAACATTAATATTCAAGAATGATTTGGACTGTTTTAAGCTATAATGAACGTTTAAAATTAAATTCCACAACTTAAATCAATTATAATGGCAGTAGAGATATAAAGGAAGAAGTAAAAAGTAGCATAAATCCTTAATAAAAATTAGATAAAGTTTCGGTGAACAGTTCTGGGAATCGTTCTATAAAAACTTTATATATGTAAAAGAAAACCTTTAACTACAGTTAAAATACAGAAATAGAGATTGTATAAAAAAGATTTGAGTTCATTAAGAACCCTCGGTACCTATTTAGGAATGCGATATATTAGTAAAGTATAAGTATTGCTATTAGGATCAGCTATCATTAATAATAATATCTCGTTTTGCCCACCAGTTTGCATAGCATCTATAAACTCAGGAGTCGCATCTCAACTGTACTTCATGCTTCTGTTGAATTTCTGTGGCGATCATAAAAGAAAATAACAAAAACAACAAAAGAAATAAACTAGCGTATATAAATATCTCACACTTAATGTTAAAATTTTCAAGTTCACCCCCCGCTACGGGGCCCGACTCTTGGCGCTGGCTCTGGGGCTGCGACTACGACTGCGGATGGGTCTGTGGCAGGGGCTGCCCCTCGTTTGGCATTTGTCGCCATCGCCATCGCCATCGCCGTCGCCGTCGTCTGGTCAAATGTGGTTGCGAGTGCTGCAACCGAATCCGCATTCGAATCCGAATCTGAATCCGAGTCCGTTGTCACTGTCAAGCGATCTGTGATCTGGGATACTGACAGTGCCCAACTCGCCGAGCGCCCCATCGATGCTTAAAAATAACAACACGCCCGCGTCCCGGTCGCGGCATTGCGGCTCGGCTGTCCGGACTGTTGCCCGCCGCAGAGCTGGGCGGGCGCACATGTGTCAGCCATATGTTTGTCCATGAGGCGACGCCAGCCAGCGGAACGGACGACTGACACTGCCGCAGTCGCAGTCGCAGTCGCTGCCACTGGCCGTGGGGCTGATGTTGCTGTTATACCCTGAACAGCCTGTAAAGGGTATAATGGACTTGTGCACAAGTATGTGACAGATAGAAGAAAATATGTTATATTTTTTAAATTCCTAATTTTTTTTAGTTTTTTAAATTAATAAACATCGATGTAAGGCATACATTTCACTTTTAGTTAATCCCTTTTACTAATTTTTGCAGGGTATTTTCTAGTCGGTCTTAGCTGCCACACTCTGCTGCTGCTGGCGACTTTGACATTGTCGTTGGCCCACAAGATGACGACGCTGGCTATGGACAGAAAATTCCCTTTCGAGTTTGTCGCGCTGCCTCCATCGATCAGTCGACCCCATTGCCACTGTTTCTCCTTCTCCTTCTCCTTCTCGTTCTCGTTGCGTGTTGTTCCATTTGTGGACACACTTGAGATTCCATTAATTCAAAAATATTTATTTTATTTTCCCATTTACCAAAAAAAAGAAAATAATGTTGTCACTGCTTTTGTTTTATGGCAAATGCTACTGTTTCCCATTGGCCTCGCACTTTGTATCCGTTTCTCAGCTCTCAATATTGTCACTTGGACATTGTCGCATCATGTAAGGGGGGAGAAGGGGAACAGTTTCACAGCAAGAGACACACACACACACACATGCGGCACTTTGAGAGTTGTGTGTAGCACTTGAGAAACCACATTCAAAACTCAAGTTTAAATTCATATTCAAATCTTTTACTAAATAAAAGTGTGCGACTTTTTTTCTTGTGTATAATCCTACAAAATTTAAAGAAAAAAATATTTCTAACAGGAACTCGAAAATATATCGCTTTATTTATTTAATTTTTCGATATAATAAGAAAATAAGACTTATATAATAATCATTGTTTTAAATAAATAAAATAAATCTTTTTAAAAAAGTATTAGAAATAGTTTAGAGTTATAGTTTGTAATTTCAAATTTTGAGTGTAATAATCTCTCGAATTTTAAGAACTGTCCGACCACAAAAATGTACAAACATAGCGCTGGGAAGGCGCCTACAAGGAACCCGCTCGGGGTTTAGAGTTACCTCAAGGCCACGGACAGGACACACTCGCACGCAATTAAGGACCACTTGAGATGTCAAGTGTGGCAAGGCACTTGTGGTATATTTGAAAATTCAATTAAGCATTTGCGGTGCATGTTTTGAAAACTGAAAAAAAATAAAACGGAGCTCAGATGTGCCGCTCAAGGGGGTAAGGACCTAGCCGGCAGCTACCGGGGGTCCTGCGGTTGGGACACATGTGGAGTAAGATCTGGAATTGATTATCCACCAAGTGGTATTAAGACAACATCTATTCTTGAGTGCCTTGGAGTGCTCAATGGGAAATTCTGTCAGATAATGGGAATAGCCTAAATAGAGGAATATTGAGAAATGTATTTTTTAAAAGGTTTTTGAAATCATTTTTAAGCAGGATTTGCGGATTTAGGATTTAGTTAAATATAATAACGAGTCTAATAACCTATCAAGTAAAATTTTCGAGATTATTGAAAAATAAAAATAATATATAAAAAACTACTTCTCATATTCTGAAGAGTATCTTTGAAATCTTCGTCCAATGTGACTTTTCATTTTCGATTATCAGATATAATTATTTCTGGTAGTTTCCTAAAGAAAAAAATCTATGGTATTCTATGGCTAATGGAGCACACGCCCGCGAAAAGGGCATTGAGGACAAAGCTGTTTATAGTTGTTAGCCTTCATGGCCATCGAATGTATAATCGATCACTTGGGTGGGCCCCTGGCAGTGCCCGGCCGGCAACGGGCCGAGCGTTGAGTTTGTTGGGTCATCTAAACAAAGCCAACCAAACCGCGCGGGCCCAGCCCCAGACCCAGTCCCAGTCCCAGTCAGGGGCACAGGCACAGACCAGGCCGTCCCAGGAGCCAAATGTGGCACTTTGAGCTCATGGGCTCAATGAATTTTGTTAAATCGATAAACTTTGTTTAGCCCGCGGAAACAACAAGAAGCAGCCGGCCCCTAAGAGCACCACCACCACCGCCACCACCAATGGGCTAACCACAAGCGAGGCAGGTTCAGATTCCATGGCTACGCGGCCCTGGCCAACGGATTGCGTCAATCAACAATTTGTCAACGAATCCGGAACGGAATGGAATCGAATGGAATGGAACGAGTGCCAATCGAACCAAATGGAATGAAGCAATCGTTGTGCGCTGGCCCGCATCCTTGTGCAGGCGCAGGAGACGGAGACGGAGGCGGGTGCGGGTGCGGGGGCGTTGCTCGTTTAATCGATCAACGGCCAGCGGTTGGCATTGGGCACACTTGAAATGGTGCCACCGCCAGTGGGTCCGCTCGGCAGTTGGTCGTTTGGTGGGACGCATGGCGGGTTGTGACACAGCGGTGCTATCGAAACTCTGTGACCCGCAATCGATCCAACAAAGCTGTTCACGCGACAATTAATAGCCGGGCAACGCCGCGGCGACGCCTGGCACCGAACCTGCCACAGCAACAGCAACAGCAACGGCAACCAGCCACAGATGCTGCTGCTGCTGCTGATGTTGCTGCTGCTGCAGCGGCTAGCCCAACGGTAGCCGTGATAATGGCCAGCTTGTGCAGCCCCTTGGCCAATTGCAAATTGGCAGCGATTGAGCTGCTGCCACTTAAACAGCAATCATGACCAGTTAGCCAGACAGCCAGCCAGACAGACGGACAGACGGCCGAATGTAGGTCTGCCAACACATGATGAGCCCAAAAAAAGCTAGCTTTAAAGCTAAACAACATCACATAAATGTTAATAAAAAAGCTAAATTGAAATTTAGAAACGCCTTGTAGATAATATTTTCTCTTGATCATATCATACATAATAATGGCTTAAAACAGTTGAAAACTTCATTAATTTATTTTATTGGTTTGGAGAAAATTTCGTAATTGGTTCCAAATATTTAAATTGACTTTTCGACTCAATTTTTAGAAGAACTTATCAGAAAATTTGCAGCCAAATTTTGTGGTTTGGAAAACATGAGATAATTTCAAAATTTTTTGTAGAGCCTTAAGAATGAATTTTAGAGCAATTTAATGAAAATCTTCAATTCTAAATTTTTCAGAAATAAAAAAGTGTTCACGTAAAAATATGCATTTACCTAAGACTATTTTAATAATGTTCAGCTATGTTTTAAAACTAGTTGTCTGTCAATAGAATAAAAAAAGAGATACAAATTAAAGCCACATCTAATTTAAAATTTCGGCTAAAACATTCAGCTGTTGGGGCAGCTAGCTGTGGCTGCCACGCAAGCTTAATGCTAATGCAGCAGCTGCCCGTTGGCCAGATCGCCAGTCGGCTCTGCGGCTCGCCGGATCGTTGGCCAATTTGTCGACACTTCTAATGCTGGACATGCGCCGCAGGATTACATAATGATGACGGCGGCTGTGGCTGTGGCAAAGCCCAGTTGCAGTGTGGCAGTGTTGCAGTTGCAGTTGCAGTTGCAAGGAGTGCACTTAAAACTCAAGCAGCTCGTCGCTGCGGCATATGTCACACAGCTCAGCTTAGCTCCGACCACCCCACACCCCACACCCCCTCTCGCCCCCTTGCCCCTTGCCCAGCAACACCTCTTGGCTGAGGTAATTGTCGGCAATTCTGTAATTTTCGTTGCAGGCTTTGTTGCAGTTGTTGTTGTTGTTGTTTTTGTTGCTCTTAGGTCTCGCGCGGGCTTTTCAAAATTCTCACATCTCGCCGACGCTGTGCATATATTAAGTGATATTGTATATATAAATAAATATACACTCAGAGAAACATCCAAGTATTTTTTACTCAAAATTATTAAAATTTAGTTCAAATCGAAATTTTGCTTAAATAACTTTTTCTAACCCAAATATTCAAAAAACAAAATTTTAATTAAGTTAATAATTAAAAATTGAATTAAATTAATTTCTAATTTCCTGTTTCCTTCGTATGCAAAAATAATAAATATTTTAAGACCATAAAAATTCTTTTTATAACAAAAACATGTAACAAATATAAAACTTTAACATTTATTTATTTATTTTTTATTTTTATTTTTTATTATTTATATATTTATTTTCCTAAATATCTTAAACCAAGTTTCAAAAGAGCTGAATAAATAACTTGTATAGGATCATACTAGAATTAAGCTTAAGCTTTTTCGCTGAGTGTATGTATATATACGCATATATGCATATATTTTGTATATTCGTACCCTCCTCCCGCGTATTATTTACTTATTGAAATGCCGCTACGAAGGGTAATTACGAGTGCTCCTTTTTTTCTGTTTTCTGTTTTTTTCTGCGTTTGATGTTACCGCATTCCGAATCTTGAATAAAAACAAAAAATTGCGAAAATAAAAAACAATCTGGCAACTGTTGCTGCATACCTATACAAAGAGTTGCATGCCACTGCACCACCGCACCACCCTCAACTTTCAACAGTTAACTACCGCAACCTTTTGGACAAACCTTAAAAACAGAAAAACCAAAACAAAAACAGAAATTGAAATAAAAACATAGTATTAATCGGGCCAAATATCATTTACATAATCGATTTGGCAATACATTTTAGCGATATTATCTATATTTAAAGGCAAAAATCTGAGATGCCTAAACATATTTTAAACGAAACAGATAAGTGTGACTGACTACAAGATGCCCTGTACTCAATTCTAATTACGTCATAAATTCCTAGATAAAATTCTGATTCCAGACACTCGTCGAGAAATCAAACTATTTAGAAAGCATAGTTTTTAGATAGTTATCATAGATTAAAATTTGAAAGCAAAAACATGTGAAATTATTTAGTGGCATTTTTTAATATAGATTAAGTAGACAGTTTTTTTACCAAGGTATGAAGTTTAAAATTTGGATATTGTTGGTTACAATTTTGACGTGATTTTAACCATCATTTTAACCATTTCCTGATTTGCATAGTCGGCTTAAAACTGTGACCCATTGGAACGGAATTATTTGAGATATCATTTTAATGAATTAGAACCAAATCTATGTTTCTTAACTAACATTGATTTAAATACTATAAACATATATTTAAATATATTTTAAAATCAAAAATTATTACCAAATTTGTGAAAATTTGAAATTTGTATTTTTATTTTTTTTAATTCAAATCGGATTTCAGGAAATTCAACCCACATTTTTGTGCAATCAATCAGTTTTGATAATGCGCCCAAATGTTGATCCCTTTACTTTGTTTTTATTTCGAGAGAGAGTTCATTAATTCACCTGCTGCGGCAAGTGGCAAGCGTTGTGTCTGCCGGCGTTGACAACGCTGGCGCGACGACTGATAAGCGCGACGCGGATGCCAAAGCTCGCCTGCACCACATAACCCCATTCGCAGCGCGCTCTCTCTCAATCTCTCCCTTCCTCACTCTTTCGCTCGCTCTCTGTCGGCTGCTCTCGCGAGCGCTTCTCAAGGGTAGCTTTTAAAGCGTCAGCGAACGCAGCAGCCGTCGTCGTCGTCGTCGCCGTCGCAGCATCAGCAGCCAACTGCTCTCTCGCTCTGTCTCTCCCTCTCACACTCTGTGCCGCTCTCTCTCTCTCAGTGGCTACCTGTGTGCGAGAGCGCGTCTAACGGCAGGTTGAGTTCAGGCTGCGGCGAAGGGGTTCAAGTTGGGGCAGCGCGAGAGCGCACCGATGGCCAATCGATGGGGCGAACGCGCCTGTGCGACGCTCGTATGTGTGTGTGTGTGTGTGTGTGTGTGTGTGTGTGTGTGTGTGTGTGTGTGTGTGTGTGTGTGTGTGTGTGTGTGTGTGTTCCGATACATATGCTATAGCCAGGGGGCCAAAGCTGTGGACACAGCAGCACATGCGACATGCGTGTGTGTCTCTCTGCATGTGTGTGCGTGTGTGGGTGGGGGAGGGGGGCCCACTAAACAATGGGTTAAACTTGAGGTTATCAGGCGTGCAAGTGTCATATGTGATTCACATTCGCACTCACATTCGCGGTGGGCCGCACTGGAGTTGTGTCTCAGTGGACACTCACCGTACACTCGTATGCTCGCACACACACACATGTGTGTGGCGCTAATGATCTCTAGCTGGCTCGCTCGCACTCGCACGCTCGCACATGTGAATTCAAAGCGCGCAGCACAATTAACAATAACGCAAACCGTTGCAATAAAAACAATTCGCATTCACTTTTGGGCCAGCATCGCACTCGCACACACACACACGTACACACATACGCACACACATGCTCGCACTCACACATAATCGAGTACGTGCTGTGCTTCTCATATCAAAGCGCTGACATTAATGGGTGCAATGCTGCGGCAGCGCAGTCAGCAGCGACGTCAGCGTTGACAGCAGCTTTACTGTTTGTCTGCCTGCACCATGTGTGTTCGTGTGTGTGTGTTTGTGTTCGAACAGCACGCGTCCAGTTGTGGTCCACCTCGCAACTTCCAACATGCAACATGCTGCACGAGCCAAGCACACCAACCAACTAGACAACCACCCGAACAAGCGCCCACCCACCGCAGCGGCGCCGACGACGACGCTGACGTTGACGCCGCTGCTGCAATGATTAATGTGTATTAGCCGGTGTTGACCGCGGTGGGCGAGCATTAAACTTAAGTACGAGCAGACTCCAATTGCAGTTAGTACGCACCCAGCACACACACACACACACACACACCCACACACACACGCACACCCACCGACCACAAGCTCAGACATATTCATGCAGCAGCAGCTATAGGAATGCACTCAGCACACCCACAATTTAAAGTTACGCTCACGAGTGTATTTATGAATACACTCACGAATACATTCATGAATACACTCATTCTAAATACAAACATATTTATAAATTATATAAAATATTAAAATATAATTATGAGTGCACCCATGAATGCACTCATATTTGTACGTACATGTGTTTTACGAAAAAGCTGGAAATTAATACACAGCTATAGGCACATGAATACACCCATGAATGCACTCATGAATACACTCATGAATACAATCGTGAATACACTCAAGTATGTTTAAATGTTTTTGTTCTCAAATCCATTCATAGAAAGAAACACTCATGTTTTTTACATGCATTCATGAGTGCACTCACACACCCACGAATACATTACTCATTTATATACTCCATTGAGGTCTTTTGAATTTGAATCAAAATTGATTGATTTGTCAACATTAAGAGAATATAAATTTGATTGGATGATTCGTTTGCCATTCACAGCGCATACCCATTTCAGTCCATTCAGAGCCAGTTGGCACTCAATAACACCCACAACCGGTTGAACTTCAACCCAGGGACCCATTGACTAACTACGCCAAACGACAGCTCGGCAGTTCGGCCCATTCGCTGTGGTCGCGAGAGTTTCAGTTTCAGCTACAGCTACAGCTACAGCTACAGTTAGAGCGCCAGCGCCAGCGCCGGCTGCTGCTCGAACGCCGACTGATGTTGGGGACTGCAGCACAGCAACCAGGCGGCTACTGCCGGCCGACAGTTGGCGCTGGCAGCGACGTCGACGTTGCGAGTGGTTTGGTTGGTTGCCAGTCGGCAGCAGCTAAAGCTAAACCTAAAGCTAAAGCTGAGGCAGTGGCAGCGACAGCGACAGCAGCAGCAGCAGCAGCGACAGCGGCCTCTTGTTGAATGGAAGATGGGCATAAACTAAGTTTAGTTTATTAGATGCACACGAGCAGCCGCGTTGTGAGGACGTGCCACGAGTTCCTGTTCAAATTCTGCCGGTTCACGGGAGGCGAACGCGCGCGCAAAAAGGCGAGACCCGAAAGTCGAAACAAAGCGAAACTGAGCAAAAATGTGTTTCTAGTGTTTGGATTCATTTTTGTTGTTGGATTTCTTTTGGGAATTCCAATTGGATATCCGATTTTGGGTAATTGCAGTCACAAACGATGAAGCGATTAATCAATTATCGATATATTGCATATGCATATAACAGTTGTTGTTGTTGTTGCTCATTTTGTTGCCGACGCTTTGATTTTGCGCGGCAAATGTCGCGCAGTCGTCGCTTTAAGTTGCGCGCGCATTGTGTTTGTCGTTGTTTTTGTTGCTCTCATTCACAAGTAAACGCCGGCTGCGAATAACGGACAATGGACAATGGACAACCTCTTCTCATTTGCGCTTTATGCTTCGCTCGCTATCCTTTAATTCGTACTCCTCTACTCCCACTTCAACAAATGTACGCACGCTTCGCACATGTGTGAACCGTTATCAGCAGCAAAGCTGCGCTGCCAGCGTCGACGCGTCGTCGTGTGCAGTCTGGCGTGAAACAGTCGTCACATCGAACTTGGCTATTTTCATTTGTTTCAACTGGCGCGCGAGCTTGGCGCTCTCTCGCTCGCGCCACGCTCTGTTCGAGTGTTGCGCGCTCGCTCGCACATGCTGGCTCGCTCTCGCTGTCGTGGTCGTGTATGTGTGTGTCCACCCCCACATACGCACACACATGCGGCCAACGGACCAACGAGTGGCAGCAAACCAAATAAACAAGCGCAGCGACAGAGACGCTGGCAGCAGCCCACCAACCCACCAACCCACCACCACTACCACCACCAACGACAACAACAACAACAACACGAGCAGCAGCAGTAGAAGCAGCAAGCATAATAATAACAATAACAACAACCCACCACCAACACCACCACACACACAGCAAAAGGGCTGTAGCTTTGGCGTTGGCGTCGTCGTCAGCGTTGGCGTTTGCGTCGCTTAGCCAAAATCAAATTTTCAGATTGGCATTAAAGTGCAAAACCCTAAAATAAAATTGAATTATCTGAACGTGTGCGTCCACAGTCGCTCGCAGGACATCGTCGCGTTCGGACATGCTCTCGCCGCTGCTCTGTCTCTGTCTCTGGCTTTGGCTTTTCTAGGCTCTCGAACAAGCTTGGCCGCTGCCTCAGTCGCTGCCACAGTCACTGCCACTGCTGCTGTCGCGCTCGCTCACTCTCACAGACACACACACACTCGCACAAATACTAATAAGCATTCGCTCTCTCACGCACTGCTCGTCCACTCGTCAAGCTTTCGTTCGTTTCGTTTTTGCCGACACGACGACAACGAAGCTGAAGTTCTCTCGCACTGCCGCCCGTTGCCCATTCACTCACTGGCCTCGTGTCGGTGTCGGTGTTGGTGTTGGTGTTGGAGTGTGTGTTGGTGTCGTCACGGCGCTTTGTTGGTTGGACAACGACAACGACGACAACAGAGCGACAGCCGCAGCCGCAGCAGAGCCAGCGAAGACGCGCTCGCCGCTCGACGCCTCGCAGTAGTCGCGTACTTCCGCCGTTACCGTTAGCACCACACATTTCTGACGAGGCTGCCACCGCCGTCGCGGTGCACGCAGCAGCAGCAGCAAACGCCAAACGCCAAACGCCAAACGGCAAACGCAACTGCAACAATAACAGTTAGCCAGAGGACAACGACAAATAATGACGCGTGCTTAAACATCTTCTATACCAACTAAATTTTTTTATATTTGGTTGCACATCTTTCCGCCTCTGCCGCCCCCCCGTCCGAACGCAAATACCCGGTGAACACATACGACAACAACAACAACCACAACAACAGCAACAACACGCAGAGTGCAATTTTTTTCAAGTGTTTTGTGTTCAACAAAAGAAACAAAAACAAACCAATTCCAATTGGATGTCGATTTACGACCAATTGGAATCTGATAGCAACAACGCGAAACAAGAAACAGCCAGAAATGCGTTGATAAAAATGTGTAGCAAAACAAAAACCGAGAAATAATGCGACCAAAAGGAACGCGCAAAAACAATTTTGTCAGCTGCCAAACTGCCAGGCAACAACAACAACAGCAGCAACAACAACAATAACAAATAAGCAAATAAGAATTACAACAGCAACAACAACAACAACAACTGCAGTGCATACGGTTCCTACACGAAGCAATCGAAAGGGGAAGCAGCACTAGAAGAAGAAGAAGAAGTCGGCAAAAGTGTTTTTCGAGTGCAAATTTGTTTGTTTGTTTTTTTTTCTGTTTTGTTTGTTTCCATCATAAATTATAATAAAACATAAATGCTAAAAATATAAATTAATAATTCAAATAATATAAAAATCTTTAACAAAAGGTGGGCAAAATGACAACGACAAGAAAATTCACAAAACTGAAGCTGGCGTGGAACTCATGTGAAAAATGCCATAGATAAATAAATAAGAGGAAAATTTAAAAGTAAAAGAGAAAATTCAAATTCTGTGCATTTTTTTTTTAAACACATCTAAAACTGCACAAACAGCAAATAAAAACAACCACAACAACCAAGTGCAATAAAAAAAAAAACAAATCAAAAATAAAAGTAAATAAATTCGAAAACATTTCAACCAGTGTTGAACAACAACAGCTAATTGGAACAAAATAAGAAGAAGAAGCAACTGTAGGAGCAGAAGAAACTGGAGTTGCCTCGCTCGGGCGGGCGCTCGAAAAGTTTTGAAACACCTTTGGAAATTGTAATAAAAATGAGAATTAAAATGCCCGCGGTTCGAATTGCACAAGGTGAGTAGAAAAAACAAAAAAGGAAAATATAATATTTACCTTGGGGGTTGCAAAGGGTTGAATATTCTAAGACAAATATTTTTCCGATTGAGAAAGTGGAATATATAAATCTGTGACACCTGTGGGCTGCGAAAACTTTCTTTTGTGTTTTTACTTTTACTTGTTACATAGATATTTTAAAGTAAAAATAGGTCCCCCTTTTTTTTAATTTACATACATAACATAGTATTGGTTAAGGTTAGATAGGTTGAGGTTAATTCTATTCTATTTGAGTTTTAAATTAATTTTTCTCAAATATATAAGAAATTGATTTACGATTTGTGAGACAGCTTTTGGTAACAATTTTTTAATTTATTTAAGAGAATGTGACAAAAACATTGTATTCCGTTTTAAAAGTTTTAAAGTTAAAATATAAATATGTCAAATATAAGGAATATATGTAAAATATAAATTGTTATATCTAAGATTGAATAACAAAAAGATAATTGATGCATAGAAATCAAAACAAATTTATGATAATGACCAAGAAATAAAAAAATAAAGCAAATGAAAAGAGTCTAGTCCGACTAGGAGACACCCTGCAATTGGTCTCTACAACTAATTGAAAATGAACGCCTATTTAGGAACCAATGCATTATATTCTTTCTTTTTATCTCAAACTATTAACAAGAAACATTGTTAATATACAAAAAAAAAGTTCTTCTGTAACAAAAAATATCAGCCAAATAAATTATATTGGAATATCTAATTACAATGTTAAATATGTTATTGTAGTTAAAAATTTGATGATGATAGAAATATGGGCAATTTGATTTTGTATAATAAAGTTTATCATGATTTAAAGAAAACTGAAATCGATTCGAAAAAGTTCATTTAACTTTTTTATATTAGATAAAATGGTCTTTATGCCCATATCATATCCCAGTTGCTGTTCTATATGTAGTTATTTTCTGATTTTGTTTTTTTTTATTTTTTTATATTTTGTATCTACTTAGCGGTTATCGCGACGATATCGCAACGCTCGGAAATCAGAGCCCGTCCGTTTTAGGTGTGTTTGCAATGATTTTTCAGATTTTTTGCGATATATTCTGTTGTTGTTTGTTGCCGTTTTCGCGTTGGCGGTTGTAAAGTTAACATCGCTCTGTCAAGGCGCGACGATGGCCGCAATTTAGTTGCTTTATTGCTTATTATTATTATTATTCTTTTTATTTTAACGGGTCAACAACAACAGCAACAACATCAGCAATTAACATGACAAGTACAATTTTTGGCTAGTGTATCTGTATCTGTATCTGTGCCTGCGCCTGGTCACGGCTAGTTCAAAGCGAAATCAAAGCCGTATAACCATAAACCGTAACTGAGGGATTTGGGCATTTCCGTATCGGGCTGCCCCATAAAATATTACTGGCTGTTAGTTTTGGCAGAGATTCTTTATTTTTTGTGCTTTTTCGCTAGGTTGTTTGGCTCATTTGACGCAGCAGCGCCTCTCCCACCACCCACCGCACTGCTCAAGCACTGTTATCTGCTCTTATCTAGATAACGTCGCCGTCCAGCCCTGAACTGCCCAATGACGCACTTGCCACGTTCCACTGGCCTGGCCATTTATCAGAGCCTGCCGCTGCTGCTGCTGCTGTCCCTCCTGTCCCTCCGTCCCAATCGTTTGCCCTACGTTGATGTCTTCGAACAGTTTTAATTGCTCGCAAAGTTGTTTGCCATGTTATTGTTGTCGTTCTTCTTGTTCTTGTTGTTGTTACGATGATATTTTTTTGGTTTATTTGTATTACAAATCAAAAGAAAGACGCTCGCAAAGGGAGCCGTGTGGGGGCCTATTTGGACGGGGAGTATTCCCAGTAAAATTTTTGTCGATAAGAACCAACTGTAGCTCTGGCGACTAATTTGCCGTGGACCCGGATTTTTTTTTTGTTTTGTGATAGCCCCCACTTGTAGAACTCCAAAAAAAAGAAGACATTGAAACCCCAGCAAAATGTGCCTCTGTTATCGATAGCTGTTGTGCCCAAAATTGCTGTTGTTAGACTCCCACTTCCCCTTCGAGGCAGACACCCCCCTCCCCTTCGATCGCTGCCTCAACAAGCTCATCAGGTGCGGCAATTGTTGTTGTTGTTATTGCTTTTGTTGATTCGGCTGCCCTCATATCATAATTAATTGTTACAATTTCATTATTTTCTTCTCATATTTTTTTTCGACAATTTCTGTTGTTGCTGGAATCTTTTCGATCTCCGAATTCTCAAGATTTCGTCATGCCGCCGACGTTCTTATCACAGCCGCTAATGAGTAATTTCCGAGAACAAGTCGCATTGCCAAATGCAATCAAGCGGTGCTCTCGAACGGTAAAAGGGGCCAGGCGGTAACTGACCAGGAGTGAAAGGTGGAGGTGTGTGTTTTTTAAGACCAGTACTAAGTGCCTTTAAAAATATAATTATTATAGTAAAAATTATTTACAATGCAATTTTGAAAATACAGCAACATTCTAATGTGATATTCTCATATTTAGAATATATCATAAGAAGTTGGCATATAAAAAAATAAATAATCTTTTTCTAGCTATTATATTATTTTTGAATTTGCTTCATTTGTTCAAAAAGGAATTATATATAAAACAAATTAAATAAATAATAAATAGCAGTGGCTATAGAAGAAATCAAGAAATTTTTTCTAAACCATCAAGAGTAGGCAAATTTCTAAATTAAATACTCATGCAATTAATTAAAAATAAACGTTTTTTGTTCACATTCATATTCAGAGCAAGTGCCTTTTTCAGGAACTAAGCATAGTTATCCTTTCGACTTGCATGTCCTGTTTCATTCACCTGCTCATTTGGCCCACTCCGCCAGGCTTAATTTATTTATTTACTTGTTTTTTTTTTTTTTTTTTTTTTTTTTTTTTTTTTTTTTTTTTTTTTTTTTTTTTTTTTTTGTTTTTATTCGCTTTTCGAACGCCGGTCAAACGCCAATCGAGCGGCACGCGCGTTCCTCCATCCAGCTGGCCTCGACTTGGTTGAATCGATCGGTTGCGCCGGACTCGCTGCTGGCCGGGCCGGGCAGCCTGCTCCGTTCTCGTGGCACCTGCTGCGGCCCTAACTCCAATCTCCTGGCAGTTTTTTCGTGCAGCTTTTAATTTGATTATCGACCAAACAGTGTCCATTAAATGAGCGACCGACCGCGGCCGCGTCCGCGTCCGCGTCCGTTTGGCATTGTTATCCAGCTCCTGTTCCAAGCGCGTCATGGCAACGTCTCTGTGGCACCCCCCACCACCTCAGCCCAGTTCTGGCCAAGGCAATTGTTATAACAAATAACAGTAGCAACCCAACCCCAACCCCAATCCAAACCTCAAACCCCAAAACCAATTCGCCTGTGTCGTCATGTGGATGTCAAACTTTTGTCCAGCTGCGGCTTAAACGGCTCTTTATGGGGTATGTGGGCAGCGGGTGAGCATGAGGGTGAGGGGAGGGGAAAAAAGTGGAACAGGGTTTGGGGCAATTGGGGATCTGCTGCTGGAACTGGAACTGAAACTTGCATTTCGATTGTGTCTGCACTGGCAGAAAATTCAAAATATTTTATGCAATAAATATTTTAAATTTCTTTAAAATTATTTTACTTTGTTTTTATTATTTTAATTTTACCTTCTTAAAATAGAATTAATTGAACCATAAAATTAAAACTACTTAAAATTGTATAAAGAAAATAAAATGTTTTCCAAGTCAAGCAAACATTTGTATTTCGCTCAGTGTGGAGCCTGCAGGACATATGTGAAGGCAGCCCCAAATAAATTGCAACTTGGGCGCGACGGCGGCTGTCGCTGCGGCTGAGCGGGCATGTGTGTGTGTGTGTGTGTGTGTGTGTGTGTGTGTGTGTGTGTGCTGATATGCTCGTCATGCGACGCGGCTGGAGTCAAAGCCGGCGACTGTGCCACCGGCTCCTGCCACTGGCAGCATAATCAGCCACAACAGCGCGCAGCAAGTTGCTTCCGTTTCCAAGCCCCAACCCCCTCTCCTCAAAAGCCCCACTCAGCTGGCAACTGCCGCCGCTGTGCAGCCCAGCTACGATTGTGAGGCGGTCTCCGCACTAGGTGCATCCGCAGTCCGTCGCATCCGTGTCCGTTTTTTATTCGACACGGGGGCCAGCGGGCGGTCGCAGCCAGTCGGCCGGCCAACCAAAAAGCCCAGACAACAGCAACAACAACAACAGCAACAACAACAAACGTTAAGACTCTCGCACTCTCGTCTCGTCTCGTCTCGACTCGGATGCGGATTCACATTCGTGCACATTCACACACACACACAGCGAGTCATATTCACATTCGCATTCACATTCGCATTCACATTCGCATTCACATTCACATGCACGTTCACATTCGCATTCACAGATTCCGGCCAGGCGCATGAATTGTTTTGCACTTTCTTTTGTTTTAAATACGCTTTTGCCTTTTGTTTGTTACTCTTTCTCGCTCTCTCTCCGCCCTCCCCTTCTCTCTTTCTCTGGCTATGTTTCGGCCAAAAATACAAAAAAATGAGGCAAACAAAGCGCAGCGCAGTTTGAAATAAAAAATAAAAATAAAAAACCCCCTAAGAAAGTCCTTGCACACACACACACACATACCTAAAGGCAGGGCAAATACCCAAAAAAAATAAAAATAAAAAAATATATATATAAAAAATAGACGCTGCCGCAAATGCAAATGCAACCGAGTGTCCCAAAACAGGATGCACAAAAAGTTGCTCAGCAGCAGCTGCATAGAAAAAAAAACAACAATATTATTGTCCCTAAGTTAGGAGCCGTTATTATCTCGTGTTTCGATAGGAATGGATATGCAAATAATAGAAATAGCTGGTAAATATCGAATTATCAATGCATGCAAATAGATTTCAACTTTATAACAGTATTTACATAACTTTGCCAACTTTATCTATCTAGCTAGCAATTAGTTCGGAGCTAGAATGTTATTGTTTTATATTGATATTGTTGGGTTTTTGTTTAAATGCCAGCAAAATATCTATAAAACCGTTCTATATATAAAATCCTTATAAATATGAACTTATATTCTGAAAATCAGGTAAAGTTTTCAAACTCGCTTTTTTTGTTGAAATATTGTCATTATTTTTTATTTTATGTTTCCATTAATTTCATAATTTTATTGACTGAAAAAAAAAAGTTACACTGTATTTAAAAACCTTCCTTTGTTGCACTCAGAAAGATGTCTGTCATAAATTCAGCTGTAAATAACACAAATTTGTAATATTGGTAAATTTATGTTTAAAAATAAACTGCCATTTATTTTAAATATATCTTCTCAACATTTCAATTTTGCACAATTTTAACATAGAGTTGTATAAAGTTATGTTATTAATATTTTTTAAGAGTTAAGAATTCTTTATACAAAATCTTTAAATTATGTATTCAGTTCGTTCTTAAGAAACAATCTTTAAGAGAGTATCACATTTTTTACTGAGAAAACACAATATACTTCTTAATTGTTAGCAGCAACTAAAAGAAACATATTCTTGGCTCATTTTCACCCTGAACTTGAGCGTTTAATTGCGTTCACAGTGGCTTGGGGGCAAACAGGACGTATACGCAACAATTGACCAGCTGCGACTGCTGCTTCCTTTTATTCGGGGAATGCCCAGCGAAAGCGAAAATGAGCAAGACACACAAAAAAATAAAAGAAAAAGAAAACGAAAACGAAAGAAAAGCACAAAAGTAGAAAATGAAAATGAAGGCAAGTAGGAGAACTTAATGAATCTTTTACTGCGTTTGTTTTGACGCGCATATTTTTTATGACGTCGCTGTTGGCGTCGACGTCGCCGTCGCCGTCGCGCACTTCGCACTTTGGCAAACTTTTCACTTTCAGTGGCGGCAACGGCACAGACAAACCCAAACTCCCAAACACCCCCTGACCCCCCGAACCGCCCAGACAGGCACTTGCTGCATTTAAATTGTGAGAGAACTTGGCACCTTTTGCGCTGCCTGGGTTGGGGTTTTGTGCTTGGGGCTTGGGGCCTTGGGGCCTCGGGGGCTCTGCCCTTTGCCCCAGGCAGCAGCTGTGAAATTTGCGTAGCCGGCGAGCAAAACAAACCGCAAAATGTATTCCGCGCCCGGCTCGCAAACATTTGAGTGATTTAACAGGCGATGCCAACAGAATAAAAACCAACAACAACAACACTTCTCCCCGCCCTGTCAGCGCACGCGCCTCGCACAAATTTTTGCCTACTTTTGCGCCTTGGCAGGCGCCGCGAGCACGTGCCACAAGTTGCAACTTGAGCCTGCCACTGCCGCTGTTTCCGGCCAGGAAATGCGCCAAAAAAAAAAATAAGAAACAAAAAAAAAATAACATGCCAAAAATGCCGCCTTTAACGATTTTGATGCTGTTTTGTCAATTGCGCGTAAATTAGACCCTAGCTAGCTAGCTGCCTCTGCCTCGTTCCTTACCCCCTCCTTGCCCTTCGGGCCGCGTCTGCCGCAAGTTGATTAGTGCCAGGGCCAGGGCCAAGAGTCATTCATTAAACGGGCCCCAAAGGCTTGGCCTACACCTACGCAATGTCAAAATGTGTGGAGAACCAGTGCTGGCCCCGAACACCCCCCGTCCCTCCCTCCCCCAACCATAATATTGGTAACATCTTCAGCTTGTTGTTGTCTTTTGGGTTTGGTTTTCGCTTTGTCTACCTCTTCGGCTGGCTTTTTTAATTGAGCAGCGCAATTATTATTTGCTGTCCGTCTGTCAGACTACTCATTCATTCGTTCATTCACTCATTCACTCACTCACTCATTCATTTATAAATAGCGCACGAAGCGCAGCCCACGCGACGCGACGCAGCTTGCCGCACCCAAAGCTCGACAAAGCGGAGCTCAGATCCGCGTCTTGGACCCCAGCTGGAAATGTGGAGCTTACGGTCAGCGGATCAAGGTGTGTGCGGCGGCTCGGACGCAGATGCAGCTGTCAAACCAAACCCTATCAAGGAGTCTCTTTGTCACTCTCTCTCTCTCTTTCGGAGTTGGATACTCTCCCTCCCTCTCTTTCTCTCTCTCTTTCTGTTCGTGTGGGTGTCAACGCTGGAGATGAATTCAATAAAAAGATCACAGCCAATAAGCAGTTCTTCTATACACTAACAAAAGGTACTATAATTTTGCTAGGCAACATGTAACGCTTACGAAAAGGATATAATATCTATTTTACATATAAGTATATATATTTTATCAGCATTATTTTTTTTTTAAATTGTTCAAAGCTAGGAAACTCAACATAGAAGATATTAAAATTTGCACATTCAAAGTTAGTTGGACATCATTAATATAATCAATATAATTCGCAAGAAATAATTGGTAAAAATTCAATTTTTTAATTGACCAAAAAATTACTGATTCAAATATATTTTTAACATGTGAAAAATTTTTAATAAAATCAGACTACTATAACATATAGCGGACAGACAATATTCAGCGAAAATTAAATTTTTGTACTGAAAAGTTGATTTATTTTTTAAGAAAACTCGATGAGATGAGATATGAAAAAAACTTGTTTCTTGGTTTCTTGGAATCTGCAAACGAAATACAATTAATAATTACAGTTTTCAAAACACCAATTAGCAAAGAAATTCTATATTTTTGGGTAAGAGTATTTAAACATCGGGCCTAAAACAGTCAAGCCTTTTATTAGCTTTATCTTCGTATTTCCTTTTGGCATGTGACCAACTGAAAGAAGACGCGTGCTGCAATCTCTGAAGATTTGCCCAAGAAATGGCAACACCCGTAGGTGTGGGTGCGGCTACAGCCCTGCCCCGGATGGTTGGATGGCTGGAAAGATGGATAGATGGATGACTGGCTGGCTGGTTGTTGGCTGATGATGATGATGATGATGATGGCCTGGTCTTTTGGGTTTGGGTTTTGGGCTGGTTGCTTAGCTGGCATAATTTAATTCAATGATTACTGATTTAAAATGAAACGAAGACGTCGCATGACGTTGCCAATGCCCCAACAGCAACAACAACAACAACAGCAACAGCAACAACTGACAACAAGGCGACGCGTGCGTCCGCAGCTCAAATAAATAAATCAATCATGGCACTCTCGTGCTGCAGGCAAACAACAGCAACAACAATGCGCACAATTGTTGGAGCCACTGCCCGCACACCGCACCCCCCGCATCCCCCACCATCACTTAGAGCCCGCACCACGAAATCTTGTGTGTGTGCGGCACTCCCCATTTCCGCTTGCCTGGCGATTAATATCGAAAGATGGCACCACAACAGACCTGGGCACGAGTGCCCCCCTCATTATCATCATTATCAACTTGCGCTGGTAATTATTATCATTAAGATGCCTTTTGTCACTGCACACCTTAACTGGAGCTGGGCCCAGCCAGGGCTGAACCTCAAGCTGGAGGATTCCCGTTGCCAGGTGGTGGTAGAGATACACACACACACACACACACACACATTCCACAATAATTGGCCTAAATGGGCTTGAATGCAGTTTATATGCGATATGAATACTCAATGAGTACCTAGAGTTTGTGTAAAGTTATTCAGTCTTTGGTTCAGCAAAAAACAAACACTTACTGAGTGCATAGGTCAAAGTTCTTGGTAAATAGAATTTACACTTAGATACAATAAATATACATTGAAGAATTAATTAATACATTTTAGAATTTACATATATTTTTTGGATAATTTGTTTTTCTTTTTTCAATATTACTAAGATTATTTCAAATTAAAATCTAATATGTTTAAAAAACACTTAAGAATATTAATAGTTTCTAACATATCCCTAACATTGTTTAAAAATTATGAAGAAAATTTAATATTTGTTATTTGTTTTCTAAACTTCATTTCATCAAATTTTTTTTGTCTCAGCAAATTTGTTGTCGTTTGTTCAATATTTAGCAGGCTTGACTGTACCGCCTAGCTAGTTGTTTCTTTTCTCTATCTTGGCTTTCCCTCTGTTAGCTTAATCGGCGCTGTAAATTGCAAAAAAAAACTCTTTTTGTTAAATTACCAGCGTGCCCCAAATGCAAACACAAACAGACACACGCTTTACCAACCCCTCTGCCCTCCCCCCACGGTCTGTTCAAAGGCCCCCTTTTGAAATAGTAATAAACAAAAGTAAACTAAAATTGAACGCATTCAGATTTGAATGGGCACGCGCGACTTATAAATCGCTCGCTCACCATTCGTTGCGCTTGTTTCACATGTGTCCCACACACACAAACACACACACACACACACACACATGCTGGCTCCCCAAGTGTGCCCAGTCTCCAAGACGCGCTCTGATCTTTGTCAACGCTGTTGCCTGCTTTGGCTTTTGTCGTCGTCATCATCTTCGTCTTCTTCTTATTGTTATATTCGCATTGCTGTTGTTGACGCCTCCCCTTTTTTTATATTCATTCAACTTTTTTTTTTTTGCTTCTATTTTGTTTCTCTCGCGTTTCCAGTTACAATTCAACTGATAACTTATTTACTTTGGGTTGGGGTTTTGGCTTTGTCCGTCCGTCGCCCTGTCGCCGCGTCGCCGTTGGCTGCCTCTCGGCTCTGGCCTGGCCCTGGCCCAGCCCCAGTTCCAGTCCCCAGTCCCAGCCCCGGCTGGCTAGCTGGTTGGCTGCACCAAGAGAGCGAGAGAACAAGAGAGCGAGCGAGCGAGCAAGAGAGAGAGAGAGAGAAAGCGAGCAATTGCCAACGAGAGCGCCGTTCCGAACGGGCCGAGCTGTGGCCAAGCGCATTGAATGAATATCAGCAGTCGAGTCAACACTCAGCAGCAGGTTTTTAGCTGGCCAAAAAACAAAAACACAAAGAAATAGAGAGAGATAGATAGAGAGAGAGAGAGAGAGAGAGAGTGAGTGAGAGGGAAAGCGGCAGTAAGCTTATCTGCCGCCGTGTTACGGTTTGTTATTGCCCCGTGGGGCTTCGCTTCACACCTGTCGACAACGCTGTCGATCGAGCGGCCTCCACACGACCGATTCAATCTGCCCAGCCTCGATTGAGTGTGTGTGTGTGTGTGTGCGCTCGCTTAGTTAGCTTTTTGATTGGCCAGACCTTGATATCTCCGACTGTACATAGGCCGAGGCCGGGCCGGGCCAAGCCCAAAGTCCAACAGCAACAACAGCAACAACGAAAAGCTAACGGCTGCGTGCGTCTCTGGGCTCGGCCAAGGCATCAGCATCAGCATCAGCATCATCAACAACAACATCATGATCATAACGATCATTATTAACAACAACTATAACAACAACAACAGCAGCAGCAGAAAAACTGGGCCTGGCATTTGCGACTGCGCAGCATGCCCACAGCAAAAGCTACAGCAACATTTGCATTTGCCAACACACACACACACACACACACACCTATATATAGACCTCTTTATATGTAGAGCTGCCCCGATTTATATACCAGCTGGATTGGCCGCCATTTTGTGCGAACAATTGACTTGGAGAAAGAGTCAAGAGACTGCTTTTTTTTCTTATTTATTTATTTTTATTTTTTTTTTTTTGGTTCATGCCACATTTGGGCAGTTGCAAGTTGCCGCTGAGCGGGCACAGCTTGAGCTGCGACATTTATTGGCTGCCTTGCCAAACGAGGGTCCAGCTCGAGCAGCCATATTAAGCAGAACATTTTGAGGGATAGTCCAGCAAGTCAAGTTGGCTGAAAGATCTTTGATTTGAAAACAGTCAGAACGTTGCAGTCGGGTGTAACCAACAGCGCTATACTCGTGCGCTGCTCAATAACAACCAAAACATGTAAGCCAACACTATTTTTTATACATAAAAAACGATTATAATCAATTTACATGAATATATAAAAAATAATAATACACATTTCATAAATTTTAATAGCTCTGATAGCAACGAAAAAGTCTTCATACGGACAGATTGGGCATTGAAAACCCCAATATACTCCTTTTTCTTCGTGAACGAATATCACAAATAATATATACCAAATTTTTCTAGTATTAATTTAGTTATGTTTGGGAATACAAAAATTATATATCGAAATCTGAAATATAGTGCAGAATTTGCAGCTTTTCATTTATTCGCTAATCTTAATCTTTTTAAAAATAAACCTTGTTGTTTATAAAAAATTTACAAAAATAGTTCAGAAATAGTATACAAAGTAAAATGAAAATATGGAGAGCTCTTAATGAAGAAGCGCAAACGGATTTATCATTTCAAGTGTTTGCTTACTTTACTGTACGAAGTAAAATAGTTCGAAATTTAAATAAAACTGCTAAAATGTTTAACAATAAAACGTTAGGAATACTAAAAAAACACTATCCATTACTCGTCCGGGATTCGAATCTTTATTGGGTTGCCTGATATTAAAAATGTAAATAGAAATTATTGATAAATAATTTATATATCAAGATGCGTTCCCAATGCTCATTCGTATTCACATTTGTTGTTATTTTAAGGGCAGCTTTAAATGATATGTCCCATTTGAATACACTCGCAATGTATTCACAGCCCGTTGGGCTTCGCTTTGTGAGGGCAAATGCGTGTTGAATGGCTTCAGAGTTTTGGCTTGCCAAGTTCTAGCCAAAAGTGTTCTACCTACTTTTAAAAAAAAGAAGAAGCAAGCTGCAAGCACAGGACGAACATATCCTGGGGGCTTAGCTGGCCGTGCGCCAAGGGTTTAAAGTTGAGGCAAGAGTGCAAAGGCCTCAGAATGCTAGAAAATTACCGTTGGCTACTTGAGCACACCTTGCTTGCCTCAACGTGTGGCAAGCAAATAAACGCAGTTGCAAGTGGGTTCGAGCCGTGTAAAGGAAAAGGAGAGCGTTGCAAGATGTGCGTGGGTTTTGAGTGTGTGTGTGTGTGGCATATGTAAAAGGAATTTATGCATCAACTGGCACAGACACTGACACACGCAGGATTGGGGCCAGGGGACAACGGCAGCAGCAGCAGCAGCAGCAGCAGCAGCAGCAGCAGCAGGATCCTTTTGGAGCCCGGGCCAAGTCACTTTGCATCATCATTTAGCGCAGGCGAGCGAGCAGCTAAAGCGTCGCCATTGTTGGGCACAAGTTGCGCATAATTGAAACATAAAACGCTTGGACACCAATTCACAAAAGCCAACGACGAGGCAGCTGCGGCAGCCAAAGGAGGAGCCACACAGCCAACGGCAGCGGGAGGGGCAGCCCGGAGGGGTCCAAGGGGCCATCTCACTGGGAGCACTGTGCATTGTGCGAGGCCAAAAGAAAAGAGACAATTGTGTGTAAGAAATATGCAAGCTGTGTGAGTGTGAGTGCGAGTGTGCGAGTGTGAGTGCGAGTGTGGCTGTGAGTGTGTGCGTGTGATTTATGTTGCTGCTGTTGCTGTTTGGGTTGCTGTTGAACGATTTGTTGCAAATTGAAAAGTGCCAAACCGCATATTTGAATATGCCAGCTGTGTGTGTGTGTGTGTGTGTGTGTGTCTCTGTGCTGGGTGTGTTGTGTTGTGTGTTGTTGTGTTGTGTCTGGCCCGACTCGCAGTTCCACTAGCTAATAAGCCACAATGACAGCAACAACAACTACAAATTGAACAAGTCACAACAAATGGCGGGCAATTTGACTGAAATTATGGGAGTACCCAAAAAACAAAAAAAAACACGACACAAAAAAAACCCAACTCGCAGATACTTAACTCTGAGCTATAATTATATACCGATATTATCTATATCTGCTCCGTTTACACAAATAACAAAAATATAGATTATTTTGTTCAAATTCGATTTATAAAAACTTTCAGTTATTTTTTTAATTTATACAATTTTTTCTATTCTAAAAAGTTCTAAAATTTTAATTTTAATTTTATATAAATATGTCCCTGCTCGGGCGCTCTCCATATTCTAATCATTGGGTTTCTATCTCATTTTTGCTGTGATTAAACCCACGTTTCTCTGCTAGGGCGTCTTACAAATTCTTTGTATTTGATTTTCTAAATGAATATATCAGTTTGATCACATGATCTTAGAATGTCCCTGCTCGGGCGCCTTGGATATATTAAATTTTGTCGAACCACTCTTCATATGCTACTTGAACAGTTTAAAGCTTAATTTTTAAAGGTGTAAATTTGTTAATTTCAAATTTCGCTTTCGCTCGATGCTGACACATTTGGCGCAGTTGCCTCCGCTGGTTGTACCACACTCGATGACGGTTAAACCCAGCTAGGTCCTATGCTATGCCATAACTCTGCAACTTCTCTTTACCCCGCTACAACTCTTCCTCTTTCCCTTTATCTTCGTCTCCGTCTCCGTCTCGTTGTCGACCAAGTCCAACGCCCGAAAATTATTTGCGCCCATAAACTTTGCCCGCTTTTCAATTATTTCAACTTGCGCGTTTTATTTGCTGCTTTTTGCCTGTCGCGTCCGCCCTGCGGTTAAAGGCGGCAACAGCCACCACCCACACATGGCCAACAATGACCAACAGCCAGAACGCGAATTCCCACTGCGGATAGCGGATAGCGGATGGCGGATGGCGGATGCGGATGTGGGGTATGCGTCAGCATTTTCGGCTACAGATGCATTGCAATTCTCTTGACCTCCAGTTAAACTGCCGAAAAAAAGGAAGCAGACGCGAAAACAAAAACGCGACCAACGAATAAACAGCCACAGCGACACGACGGGACAAACAGACAGATAGACAGACAGAGTTCGGGGCAAGGAATACACATGTACGATACTTTCAGAGGATGCCCGAGCTTCAGAATTTTCGCTACTTTCATTTGTTCACAATTTGCGTCCTGCCCTGCGGTGGAAGCTTCTGCGCTGCGGTTAAGTTCTCCAAATTGCAGTCAGAGTCGACAACATGAGACACACACACACACACACATACTCACTTAAATATATACACATGCACATTGCCTGATAGCAGCATATATATGCACATATATATATTTATTTATATAGTATATATATACAGAAATGCGGTGTCTGGTCAAATTTTGCTGGGCTGCTTTTGGTTTGGAATCGGTACACTCGAAGAAAATGCTTTCCCACTATAATTAAGTATAAATCTACGCTCAGAAAACTAAACTCTCTTAAAATCACAAATTAACTTGATTCTTGAGAATTTGAAAGTACTTGAGAATAAATAATAAATTAATAATTTCACGGCAATTGATGATTTCTAAGAAGAAGACAATTTAAATTTTATTCCAAACATGTTTGGCATGTGGTGCAGCGTATTTCGCTCAGTGTAGAGACACTGCCCAATAAGTGGCAAAAACGGTGCGTGCTTCTTAGCCAGTGTTGTGCAGCAGAGCTTGCATCGTCCAAGGTCCATTTTGGAGCGAACATAACTTTAAGCTGGGGCCTGGAACAGTCTCAGGGCTTTCGACTGCGGACAGTGGACTCCGGACGGTGGGCCGTCTGCCATTGCCATTGGTTGCAGTAGCAGCAGCAGTAGCAGCAGCAGCAGCACGAATCACTCAGCCGCAGCCGCATAAAGTTCATGTTGGGAAACAGTTGCCAGGACGCTGTGGCAGCAACAAAGAGCGCCAGCTGGGGGGGTTGGGGCTGGTGCTAAAGCTGGAGCAGGCAGCGCAAATAGAATCGACAAGACTTCAAGTTTTTATTGTGAACCCGAGGCGAAAAATGCCAGCGACCGTTGCAGCACAAATACACACACATGTGTGTGTGTGTGTGTGTGTGTGTGTGTGCAGCTCGTACGTGTACTATCAACGTCATCGGCCACATTTGGCTCTGCTTTTGCCCCAGACTCTGATTGCGACTCCAACTTCGACTCCGTCTCCGACTCAGACTCGAGGCCGGCAACATCATCGTCGTCAGCGTTTAAGTGCCGCATCCGGCCGAACTAGCTGCCCCGGCCAGAGCGAGATGGCACATGAGCTGACTGTCCCAGCAACCAGCCCCACACACACACACACACACACACACACACACACACACACACACACACACACGCACACACACACGCTCCCTTACGTAGCCGACATTGGGGCGCTATTGATTTTGGCGGCGATGCGTCGTTGAGTTGGGTGCAAAAAGCTGCTGCATGACCATGTATGTGAGTGTGTGTGTGAATGTGTGTGTGTGTGGGAATGTGACTACAGCTCGGGGTTGGACTGTATGCGAATTTCGGCTGCCTGGACAAATGGGCGTGTGCTGTGGTCAGTCAACGTATGCGTATACGTGATATTTTCACTATTTGCCTGACCGACTCATGACTCCGCCCCATTCGCAGAGCAATTGAAGCGGAATTGTGAGTTGAGTCAAAAGAGAAAATCTGCATGACTGTCAGCTCTCAGTTGCAAAATGATAGAATTCAAAAAATTTTACTGCTCGGGCGCCAGAAATATATATTCAATTACTGCAACTAGCAGTCAGTTGACATCTAGTTTTAAACCTCTTGTTTTGTGCTCAACTTTTGCATTAATTAATGTTGCCAAGTTGTATTTTAATAATTTTATATTATTTGTTTTTTAGCTTTAATTTAATTAAATGGTTTTCCATGATTTTAAGGAAGTCTGCTTATACTGCGTCTGCTTTTATTTTTCTTTGTTGAGCTGAAATCTGATTAAATACTGAAAAAAAAAAACTTTTCTGATATTTGTCTTATTTACACTCTTATCGACCAGCTGCCAAAACTGAAACATTGATTACAGTCGAATGCCACAAGGCAGTGCCAACCACATTTGTCGCTATAAATAGTAATCATGCCGCTTCAGGTTTTGATGGCAGCAGCCGTCACCTGTGCTCTGGCGAAGCCATTTAATTGCCAGTTGAATGTTGCACGTTCCATTTTGCCGGTTGCCGGTTGCCAGTTGCCAGTTGGCGTCCAATTCGCAGCGACTAGAAGATTAGTTCTTCCTGCAGCTAATAGCCAAGCCATAAAACAATAATAAACAAACGGCTGTGAGGAAAACAGCATCGGATCATGTAGCCCAAAGTGTAACTGAAACTCAGCCACGGGCCATCGACGTGGCGACAACTTTGACTTATTGCTGCGACAGATACAATTACAAACGCGATTGCCCCAAAGGCCTGCGAAACAGCGCGCCTTGCGGTCAATGAATGGATGAATACCTGAATGAATGAACGAGTGAGTGAGTAAGTGAATGAATGGCTGGCTGGCAAGAGTCAGAGTTAAAGACTAGCAGCTTTCTCACCTTTGTCGGGAATCGGAAGCGATGCCAATCGCGATTTCTTATCGACTGGCAATGGCAATGGCAAAAGCGTTGCCCAGTTGCACGAGCCTGGTTGCAGTTGCAGTTGCAGTTGCAGATTGCAAGATTGGAAGATTGCAGACCTGAGAAACCATATCCGATTTTTCAGTTCACTATGGGCAATAGGATCATCGAACTTTTTGCGGTGGTGTTGTTGTTGTTGATGTTGCTGCTGTTGTTGTTGTTGTTGGTGTTGATGCATTGTCTGCACATCGCTCTGGCCTATTGCGGTTAACCGAAAGCTGTCTATAAATTATTAAAATTGTCTCATTATTCATATAGAATACAATAGATTTCATTTACGTTTCATTTTATTGCAACAAGAACAACAACAACAACAAGAACATCACCAACAACAACAACAACAACAGGCAGAAGAACCACAGCGCTGAACAACACCACAGAACCGGTCACAGATCGTTCAATTGCCTTTGTTTGTTTGTCTCTCGTTTGTCTGTGTTGGCTAAGCTCGCCTTCTGGCCAGGCTTAGGTCACCAGACATCGGCGACCAGCCAGCAATGCGTGGGAGAATTTTAATGAAACTACAGACAACACAGAGAAACAGACAGAGAGACACTCACACACACACACACACACACACATACACACACCTAGAATCTTAAAGTACCAAACCCAAATGCCAGAGCTTGTTGTGCTAAATATGACAGAAAAGTGGCCTCTAATGCATATTTATGGATTTGCAATAGACCAACCTACAATTTAATAATAATTTACACATTTATCTTTTTCATTGCAGGTGAGTTGTCCAGACAAAACGTTTAAATAAACTCCAAAACTAGTCGCTACGGAAATAGAAGACGGTCCCTGCTCGGGCGCAGTCAATATGGGTAAAGTTTGTGAATCAGAATATACATCTTAAGTGTCTGCTCTGATTTAGTCAGCACTAAGAAAAGTAGTTGATTTTGATTGATTTTTTATAATTTTTTATTGCAAAAATTAAATCCGAAAGTGTCCTTGCTCGGGCGCACTTGGGCGGGTTCGAATCACAGAAAGAATATGTGAAACATTTAACTACAGAAATCAATTAAAACTGTATAAATGAAAGTACGTGCTGGGGCTCTCTGGGAGTGAAGAAAAAATCGCTTTATAATACTTTTATATTTTTTTTTTAATGTATATTAAATTAACTTTTAAGATCACCTTAAGACTTCATGGTCCACTTTCTGACATGGCCGCAAGTAATTCTCGGTGAATACTTCCTCATTACTACAAATGGCAAACCACAACAAGATTTTGCCGCTGATCTAAACGAATTTCCCAGCGAATTTCTGTAGCTTCTGCTGCTCTACAAGCGTCGTGAACATTGCTCTGATTTCCCATACAGTGCCCGAGTAGAGTGTCTAGACGGTGAGAGCGAGAGAGAGAGAGAGGAAGGAAGAGGGAGGCGAGACCTGACTCTGGTTTGGGGTCGGTCACAGTCGCTGGCATTTCAATCAGATGGCTGGCGCGGCTGCCGCCGAGCACTGCAACAAGTTAAGTACATGGCCCATAACATGGCCAACGCGTGTAATCGCAACTTGTTGGATGTTGGCCTTTTAATTATGCCAGCAGCATATTCAAAGGCCCTCTCGGTCAAATCCTTAGACCCGAGCTCGTTAGCCAGCCCAAATGCTTATGGTGTATTTTGGCCGGTATGTTTGATACCCAGACCTGCGCCGACCTGTCGCCCCTCCCCCCTTTGCCCACTCGAATGCCCCGCGATGACATCTCAATAGTTGCGGCTTTTGGCCTAGCATGTCAAACCTCTGAGGGCGCATTGTCAATGTCCGAGCTGGCTTGTCAATTGCGAGTGCAACTGCTTGGGAACGGGACTGCGACCGGATTGGAACGCAGCAATTTTTTTTTTCTTTCGCTTTTTTTGTTTTTTTGTATTTCGTGTACAACGAGTCACTGACTGACGGACTTGCAACAAGTATTTGATGCAACGTCGCTTAATTAGCATCATGTGGGCCAGAAACGGCGGAGACGCGACGCAACATTTGCCTAATTAGTAACCTTGACTGCCGCCTGACTAACTGATGGATGGATAGATGGATGGTTGGTTAGTTGGCCGACTGCCTGAATGTTAAATGGCATTCAACTTGCTGCCAAAGCGGACCCGCTAAAGCCGCTGCACTGAACACACAACTCTTGCCGCTGCCGCTGGCCTGGCTGACTGACAGACTGGACCTGTTGTGGGCATGGGCAATCTCTGGCTGCACGTTCCGTTTTGTTTTGTCATCATCATCATTACCGTTCTCATCCCCATCGCCATCGCCATCGCCATCGCCATCGTCGTCATCATCAGAGCCGGCTGACTTACACGACGGAACACGAATGCGCGGTAATGTTGCGTGCATGTCTAAACAATTCAAATCCCAACGACGCGACGTCGTACGCAAATTTTCCAATGATGACATCGGCAACAACAACAGCAGCAGCAGCAACAATAACAAAGACGACTAAGTGAAACAAATCGCAGCTGCATGGCTTGCCACACCCGCCCAGCCCACGAGGGCCACATTGTGCTAGAAGGAGAGTGGGAGAGAACGAGTGTAAACCGGGTAAGGTTGGGGGCAAATCGTGTCTGAAATTATTGAAAGGTGTCAATGCGTGGCAAGCTAACTGCCTCCTGACCGTCCTCCTTGTGCAACTTCCTTCCGTGCGGCAGCTTAAGCAGCCACTGGGCGCACCATGGGCTTAACTGCTTATTTGTTGTGCTATTTTACAACACTGGGCAGACTGCTGGCGTGTACTCCCACTGCATAAAATGGCTGCCGCATTGTTCTTTTAAATTTAGAAGCAATTAACCAATTTTCAGAGTTATCGATAACGATTACTTTGTGTTTTTCATAAACTGAATATCTTTATATTTATAAAGTGCATGCGATTTGATGTTTATCAATACAAAAAGAGAAACAATTAAGCAAGCAAGACCTTAGCTGCAGTTTTTAGAGTTATCGATAACGATAATTTTGTAACATTCTTACTTGGCTGGGGCTTTTTTTACCCGGCTCTCATAACACTTAATTATCAACCATCGATTGTTTCCATTTTATAAGTAAATCAATAAGATTACTTCGCCGCGCTTATCGATAACTTACTCAAATACTGATTTTGGGTCTCCGCTGCTGCCCACTGTGGCAGCCTTAAACACTGCAATCCAGTGGATATCCCGGACATGGACATAATGCCCGCTATTCGGTATTCGGTTGCGGTGGTCTGTCGACTGCGGGCTTGCGGCATGTCCGACCTGCGGCAAGTGCGTGTAAATGCAAATGTTGTCAATGTGCAGCCGAAAATTGAATTGGGGATCGGAGGCTTTAGTTAAATGCGCGACGCTGTCACCGACCGCAGCCGCATTCGTCCATTCAGTTCAAATCCTTAATACAAATTGCAAAGTAACCGCGACCGAGGGCCCAGTCAAACCGTCAACGTGGTTGTTGCTGCTGCTGCTGCTGCTGATGCTGTTGTTGCGGTCGACTAAGCCAAAAAGCAAATCAAGTCGCTGTCGCTGTCCCTGTTACTGTCTGTGGGGTTGCGAGGGAAGTGAGGGGGGAACTCGCATTGAATGAATTCAATTGCCGACCGCAGACAGCAGGCCGAGGGCCAAAACTAACACGACGCTCGTTGTTGACGTTGTTGCACTTTCAATGTTACGTATGTGTGTGTTTGTTGTTGTTGTTGTTGTTTAGTTATACGGTTTTTATATACCCTATAAGGCAGCATAAACCTAAAGTATGCCCGCCAGAGATGTTGTTGTGTTGTCAAGCATTCCTAAATTATTCCATTGGTAAAAATTTTATTTTTGTGTTATTGAAAGACTGAAAAAAATCGTATTAATATGGAATAATATAAATTTTATTTTTAAATATAGTTAAAAAGCATATTCTCTTTATTGCATTTTTTGATTTCATTCAAATGTTACAAACAAAGGAATCTTGGCTAAAATATGACAATGTAAATGAAAGATTTATCTGGAAAATTACCTATAGCACATACTCTGACAACATTTCTGTCTACAGGGTATCTGATAGTGGAGCTACCACACGCTGTTGCATTATTTTAATAGTTTTTGCTTGGATTTTTTTTTGTTTTTTGTTGATTCTATAATGTAGGTTTGTACTTGGAGGCCTTCAATTGCATCACAGCGACTGCAACGACAACGCACTAGGCAGCGCCAAAAGTATCTGTAAGATGCAGTTGCATCTGCACTTGTATCGCATGTATCGCAGTTTTAATCGTGCGCCCAGCCGTCACATTTTATTTTGGCCGCATTGATATGCAAGTGGCGACTGGCGATGGTGTTGCTCGTATCTATCGAGCTGACGATGACGAGGGCGGGCGGTGGGGGCGGGGGCAGGTGTGTGCAGGTGCCCGCAGATATGCAGATACTTTAGCTTTAGTATCTGCAACATGACTTTCAAACGTAATACAAACAGTTCATACATATGGATGGATGTCTGACTCGCTATCCGTCCGTCTGTCTGGCACCTGGCAGCAGCCTGGGTCGGTCCGTCTTTGGCCAGCGCTGGCACAACTTCGACAGTCGGTCGATCACGCAGAGCAGCGACTGCAACTGTCCGTTGCAGCGCATCTTTTTATTTTTGTTTTTTTTTTTTCTTTTTGTTTTTTTTTTTTTGTTTTGTGTGCCTTCTGAAGTATATGGCAGATAGTTTTGCCTGACTCAGCTCTCAACTTTCAACTTTAGTTTTAGCGCTTGGCTTTGTTGGCTCTATTCGGCTGTCTATTTGGGTTACTCGCTGCCATTGTACAGTTAGCCTGCCCTCAGCTGTTCTCCCTGCCCACTCCTCCCCCTCCCCCCACCTGCCATCAGGTCGCTCATCACTTGTCATTTTATTTACCCGTTTTTTTTTTCTTTCGTTTGTTTGCGCTGTTTTTTTTTTGGACGGGCTGCCGTTCAAATGATGAAATTGAATTAATGTGCCCAGCATTGAAGGCCTCAAGTGGCCGGCCCCATTTTGCTGCAGGAGCTGTGCATACACTAAAAGCCAAACACACACACAAACACACACACACACACACACAGCAACACACACACAGAGCAAAACAACGAGTCAGCATTGACAGCTTTTGGGCCATAGATCATGTTCATCTTATTCATGTGGCACTCACTCTGAAGTGTGGCACTGCTCTGATCTTAACGTGTGCCGAATTCGATTAATGCTGACAACCCTGGCCAGAGTTGATTTTTCATCTCTGGGTGGCTTTACTTTTTGTGATATTCGGAAACTGACAGGAAAAAATACCTCAATAATTTTGTTCGCTTAAAAACTAATATTGTATTTCTTTATATTCCAAAATTTATAAAAAAATTTACATATTTTATGTATTTTGTAATGAGAACTGCAAAAGTATTTATTTAGGAATAATTCAGATTGAAGATCAATGTATTTCATATCTAAAAATGATGCAATAATAACTTACTTTTCAAAATTCTCCCTAAATTTGTTATCATATTTACTATTAAGCAATTGCAATTACATTATGACAATTTCAATTTAAATTATTTAAATATTACGGCATCTTTAAAGTATCTTCTATCATTAAAAGAGGTGCTTTCCAGTCCCAATAAAATATAGAATTTAAGCGTATGCTCTGATTAAAATTTTAGGATTCTTAATCCATTCGCTCTTTGATAGATTATTTATAATATACTTTGATATATCCTATTACATGCCAGCTAGCTCCTCTGTGTACTGGTCACCCCTGTAACTCTTTCTTGGGCACCTCCTTGCCCAAATCCAACTGTATTCAATTTTTTGTCGACTCCCACTTGGTACTGATCTCCATTGGCGACCTTCAGTGGCTGTTGCTTTGCGTTGCGCTGACTGTGTGACCGCGACCCATTTGCTGGGTTCCCATGACACCTGCTCCTCTCAGGTGCCGTTAGACAACACACAAACACACACGTACACAAATTCGGGCTGTGGTTGTGCCTGACATTCATCAATCAGCTAGGGCTGAGCGTCATGTTCCATGTTCACACACAGTTTAACTGGTTCGACTGAGTGTGAGTGTAAGTGCGAGTACTCATTCATTTTATTCATATCTTTGGCTCTACAACGGTGCACAATGGGCTCTGCTGCAGTTGTCAACGTGCCTGCCCCTGCCCCTGCCCCTGCGTCCGTCCTGCCTGCCAGCCGTCCAAGACTGTGGGAATCTCTTACCCTTTCTCTCGCCAAACAAATACAAAATAACTTTTGTGCTGATAGCAGCTACAACGAACTACAAAGGGGAGCGAGTGCTGGCTTTGGGGAAATGGATGTGGGGGAGGTGCCGGGGGTGTTGGTGAGGAGGGGGTGAGGGGGGGCAAGCAACTACAAAGCACACAATGCCCACAATCCAGACCTGGGACGACGACCAACCACAGCGCCAGTCAAAGCCCGCGAACTGCGACTTGGACTTGCAACACTTTCCAGTTGCAAGTTGCCAGTTGCAAGTTGCCAGTTGCACGTTGCCAGTTGCAAGTTTGGTGCCGTGTCAGGTGGATTTGCAGCTAGCCATTGTTTTTTGCAGGCGCGCCCCCGCAGCAGCGCAGTCAGCGCTCAAGTCGACGTCGACGTCTATGGCCCAAAAGGGTGAGCTGCCAGCATTTGGGTGAAGGTTGGGCAGGCACCGAGCGGGAGGGCGGGGAGGGAAGGTTGGAGCGGGCAGGTGGTGCAGGGGGGGGTTGGTTAGCGGGCTCACTCAAGTCGCGGACTGAGTTGAACGTGTTGTTCGGATTATCCGTGAGATAATTTCTTTTTCTGCCGCTGCTGCTTCTTATACCCTGCACTTAAAGAATGTGTGTATATAGGCCAAATTAAACATCATATAATAAAATATAATATAATAAATAAAATATAATATATATAATAAATACTACTTTTAATTTTGTTAGAGCAGAGCTTATATCACATATTTCACTGTCTGTGCATCTTTAAAATAATGTGGATTTATTTTTTCTAAATATTTCTTTATTTTCACAAAATCAATTAAAATACATTTTTATAGTTAAACGAGGCTTGGGTATTAAATGAGCTAGGGGCACCCAGTTATATAGCTGATTTCTATTTCACTAACAATATTAAGAAATAAACATTGTGACAAAGGACAGTTAAGGAACTAAATACAGGGTATTTGCAAGTCGCGCATGGCCTTACTAAAAGTTTTTTCTTTTGGTCTATTGTGGGTACAAAACTGTCTTGTTCGCATTTGCTGCCTGTCAACGCTTGGACTTGGCTTAGCAGCCCCCACCCCCTTGCTCCCCCCACGCTTCTACACTCTTCTATCTTGTGCTCTGTGTAACTGTGAATGCGCTTCTCAAGCATGTGTGTGTGTGTGTGTGTGTGTGTCATGTGCAGGCCATTGCCATTATTCCTAATTTCGTTTTAAATCAGATCTCCCAGCGAGCGGCTGCCGCTGCCGCTGCTGCTCTGACGTCGACGTCGCCGTCAACGCCAACGCCGCCTACTAAGCCGCTTGACATTCCTATTGCCTGTGTTCTGCCTAGCCCCCTAACCCCCTTTTTGGCCACCACTCCGCTCCTTTTAGCCCACTGCAATCGTTATCGTTGCGGGCCAAGCGCCGCCGGCTTCGGTTTGAGCTTGAGTTTTGGGCCAGCGGCTAAAGGCCAAAATGGTCCAAGCTGCAGCCAAAGCTGCCACAGATCAGACCAGGGCAGGTTAGGGCCATTGTCTAGTTTTGTTTTGTTTTTTTTTTTTTTTTTGTGTTAACTGGGATTTGCAGCTTGAGCTAGCCAGCAGCAGCAACAGCAACAACAACAATTGCCTCCGTTTCGTAGCTGCTGCCGTTTTATTTTCTATTTGTTATGGCTTTTCTCTTAATTTGAGGTCGTGAGAATCATGGCTAATTAATTGACTCGCTGACTGACGCAAACATACACACACACACATGAAATAAAACACACATGTGCCTGTGCCTGGACAATTAGGCAGTCGCTTCAGGACTTTAAATTCAACTTAAACCTATTTCAGTTAGTTAACTTTAGCTGAAACTTTCAACTGAAATCACATGAAGTTATAGCTGCATATATATACTGGGTGTTAGGGGATTCAGACTAACACTAACAGTTAGTCAGCAATGATATAGAATGTCTTTAACATATAACATCTTTAACATTAATTCATTTTTAAATTTTATAAATAATAATATATGGCACAAATTAGAAAAAAAATATTTAAAAGAAATCTATAACCGATTTGAAAAATATTTATTAAAATTTATTAGTTTTAAAATATAGAAGCTTTTTTGTTTCCTTTTTTTTATTTTATTAATTCTAAAAAAATATTTTATTTTCTGAATAAAACGTGTCTAGTTTATGAAAACGAAGCATATTTGCAGCTTTTAGCTTTTTGTAAATAAAAAAATTCAAATAATATATAAATTTGACAATTATTATAATTTAATACATGTTCAGAATAAATATTTAAATTAGATGTGCAATTATTTTAATTAAAATTAATATTAATATATACATATATACTCCGTATGTTTATGCAGTTGCATGCACTGGCGAATTATGTTAATATTGAAAGAGCATCAAATGAAAATAGAAGACAAAATAGAAAGAAAAGAAAAAAAACAATTGGGCTAAAGCTGAAATTCTCAGATTGTTTTTTAGCAGAGTGGAACAGTGAAATGGAGAAGAAAGCGATGAATTGTTGTTGTTGCCCTTTCGTGTTGCTGCTTCCGCATCGATTTTCACATTGGCCACTGCTGCAGTTGCAGTTGCGGCTAATGTTGCTGCTGGTGCTGCTGCTGCTTTGTTGTCTCTTCCTTAAGTTCATTACAATTTATTTTTATGTGTAATGCAATTATTGTTGTTGCCGTTGCCGTTGCTGTTGCTTTTGCCGCTACATTTTTGTTTTTGTGTTTAATGTTTATTCGCGCTACTTGGCGGGGGCGTTTGCAGCAGCAGCAGCAGCAAGGGGGGTCGAGGGGGTACTAGGTTATTCAGCGAGGTCTTTGTTACACTCTCGGACATGACAACGGAGGCACGACCACGACACGTTGCGAATTTGCCACGAACATTGTTGCTGTTGCTGTGCGGCAAGCAGAAGTAACAGCAGCAGCAGCAGCAGCATCAGCATTAGCAGCAGCTCGGCTGGCGGGCAGTGGGCGGTGGGTTGACCTGCCGTTGCACCAAATACAAATACGTGTATAAGCACACACACACACACACAGTTACACATCTGGCGCTGCAGATCGCGCGATTTCTTAATATGAGAATATTCCCACCATTGTCTTTGGGCTGGCCTGGTCCGGTCTGGGTCTGCTCTGCTCGGCCTGCTCTGCCCTGGCGCTGGGGTGAGTGACTCGACGAGGAGTGACGGCGACAAACCGACGACGTCAATGTCCACTCCAGCCCATCCTCAGGCGCTGCTGCTGCTGTTGCTGTTGTTGCTGCTGATGTTGCTGCTGCTGCTGTCGCTCCCACTGCCCAGCGGTTTCGATTGCATGTGAGCTGGCCATGCCTCCACTCTGTGGCCCATTTAGCACTCGCGCTACCCACGAGCGCCGTTTTGAATGTGCCTGCTGTTGTTGTTGCTGATGTTGCTAGTGTTGCTGGTGTTGCTGTTGCTGGTGTGTGGTTTGGCGCTGCTTTAATTCCAGTTATGCGAACTTCACTTCTTTTGTTTTGTGTACTCGTAAACAGTGCAAATTCCCGAGCGCATTCACATGACTGCTACTGCAACTGCAACTTGCAACTTGCAACTTGCATCAGCAGCAGCAGCAGCGGTCGCATTGGCCCTTTTGCTTGGCTGCCCCTGGAGGTCATTACTGGTCACTGGCAGCTGGCAGCTGGCACCTGGTGAACGGTTCCCGTTGCACCTTCTCGCGTGCAACACGTGGCCAACAGCAACAACAACAGTAACAACAACAACAACAGCAACAACAAAAACAACAGCAACAACAACAACAATCGCGACAACGGATTCATCAGGTTGTTCTCACCATTTGCTCTTGTCTCTGGCTAATTTATTTGCATTTGCCGCTCTTCTTTTTACCGCCGCTAATTAATAATTTATGCTCATACCCCCCTCTCTCTTTTCTATTTTGCAGGTGAGTCTAACGGTAAACAGCACCGCAATGTGCGTTTTGGGATCGGGCATTAAAACTAAACTCCCACCACATGCAATTATCAAATCGACTATACAAAATGGGTAAGAGGTCTGCAGGGAAGATTTGCCAAAGGGAGTCTTTAAGCCCTGATCAGTGATCTACAATGAAATGTGTTCTTTAAACGATCAAAATTGATCAGAGATCAGTTTCACAATCTTCAACAACTGATATTTAAACTGATCTGTGATTGTTGAAATTTAATTAGATTACTTTTATGATCAGCGATCACTGGCCTAATCAAGCAATTTTTTATAGATCCCCAATATATTGTAAACCTTTCAAAAGGCATATTTCTATAAGATCGATTGTGTTGATCTTAAGAATGTTTCGATCGTTCCGACGTTTTAACTAAAAGCTTCTTCGTATGTAACGGTCTTTTAATAAGTATTTATATATTTTTAGTATAATTGATCCTTATAATGATCTCTGATCATTCTGAACTCCAGCTTATCTCAAAGAATAAGTGATCGACATATTTTTAAACTCAAATCCCATTCCTTTATCCAATATGTTCATATTTGCTAAACTGTTGCGATCGCAGTTGGACGCGATCGTCGATTGTATAAATCTAAGCCAAAATTCACACACACACACATGCTGCGCACTGTATATAATAGACACCTGCAAAACGATGGAACAATTGATCAGTGAGAGATTAACAAAGATTTTCCCACAATTTTCCATCAAAATGCCCGAAAATATGCTGTTCTTGCTGTCGCATCGCAGGAACCCAGTCTGAAATTTCATTATCGCGCACTTGTGTGTGCGAGTGTGTGCACAACTGAGTGCCCCCCTCTCCTGCCGTATTGCCGCTGCTTATCCCATTACACTAAGCGCATATGCAGCAGGATATTCGAGGGGTCAGGCAGGCTCCTGCGTCGTCTCCTGCCACTTGTTGGCCGCCTCATGTTTCAGAAGGAGCTCAGACAAAAGCGCCGGGCCACATCGATCGAGTTCTGAGCAAGGACAATATCCTTGTCTGCTACTTGAGTCGAGGGCAGCCCGCAGGCACAGGTGCCTCTTCTCCGGCTCTCCGATTAGCCGCCGCGAAAAACTATTCGCAAAAAAAAAAAAGAAAAATATTGAAGAGAAAATCGTTGGAAGGAAAATTGTTGTTGTCATGGGAAAATTTGGGCAGGTGCAGCTGCTGCTGGCTCCAGTTCTGCATCCTGAATGTCCTGCATATGAAATCGCTGCACTATATCTCGCCCGGGAGTAATTGAATTGATCGTGATTTGCCATTGTTGCCGCTGCGGCACCGAATGAGGATGCAGATGCAGTTGGCGATTGTCGTTGTTGTTGTCCTGTTGCTGTTGCTGTGATTGCCTACCTGGTGCTCTGCTACCGGGGGCAGTTTGTAGCGAAATCGCCGCTTGCCAGGACAATGACAATGCGCATTTGCTGCTGCTGCTGATGCTGCTGCTGCTGCCATATTTGCAACGTGTCATCCGTGAGTTTCGATGCTTGAGAACATTTTGCGAGCTCTTTCTTTTCTCCTGCTGCTGCTTCTTTTCAGTTTTGTTGTTGCTGTTTTTTTTTTATTGCCAGCGAATGTTTTTTGGTGCGTGAGAAAAAGGATTAAGGATTGTCGCCTAGGCGTCTAACAAAGACACATCCGAAAGAGGTGTGCGTGTGTGTGTGTGTGTGTGAGGAGCAGCTGAAGTTAGCACATACTATATGTGTATATATATATGTGCATGTATGTGCAAAACCTATATTAAATTGGCATTCAGTTTAATCTTATAATTGTTCAGTATCTTAATCCATAAAGTATTTAAGCTTTTTTAGCTGAAATAGGGGATTTTGATTGATTGAATATAGTTATATTTTTTTTACATATATGTTTAGAAATTTTCAAAAGAAAGCTATAGAAATCTTAACTTAATTCTATTTTTTTTAATTTTTATTTTTAATTTGCTTTTGTTGACACTAAAAATAATGGAAGTACATATGTACGTCAAATGTAAAAATGTTAAAGAATACTACTGAATATAGAAACTAAATATATTATATTTAAATTTAGTTAGCTAAGTAAAGAAATATTTTTGAAAATAATTTATGTCAATTATAAAATAAGAAGATCTTCTTGCAAATAGAAAATCGTAGAGTTAACCTAATAAGCTAATCAGCTTTAGAATAGATCAGAATGATCTCTCTCTCTGCATCTCTCCTTGCGTGGCATTTGAATGTTAATCAGAAAAAATCAATTGGCAAATGTCAACTTAACTGCATTTGGTAGCCAGGCGCTGGGCTCGTTTGGGCCTGGCTGCTCGTCGGACACGACCCACTGCTCGCTCCCCCAGCGAGTCCCCAGTGCTCCCCACTGCCCACTCGCTGTGGGCAACTGTGGCAACGTTCTGCCTTCCAGCGATAAGCATCTAGTTCTCACGAACTTTTATTATCCTCTGCGGCTGGAGTTGGCTACAAGCTGGAGCTGGGCAACACGAGCAGCGATGTCTCTTGGTTGGCAATTAATGCGCCCAATGCCGATGACAATTTGAAATTTATAAGCAAAACTTGAGTTAACAATTTACAAATCGAGCGTGAAATATGAGCTGGCGACACGCCCCAAGAAAACCCAAAAAAAAAAACAACAAAAAAACGAAACTAACCCACAAAAATGAAATCAGAAATGCCAGCAAATGTTGCCCGGAAGCGTGTCTGACGCATCAGCAAACAGAATGACAGTTGTTTCAGTTATTCATTTAAGTTATTCATTTCAATTTCAGTTTCGGCTTGGACGTCAAATTTGGTCGGTTTCTGACCCAATTAACCAACTGATAAGCGTTGGCTTTTTAGAATTCAAGGCGCATGAGTAGCCCGTGGCTTGTTTTTTTTTTTGGTTTCTCGGTTTTGCCTCATCTTGCTGCTGCCGCCACATTGATGCGGGACATGTGGAAATCCAAAACCTAATTAAATTGTAAAATGAAATTAGCTAAATTCATAGAACCCAAATTGTTGTAACCCTTTTTGGCAGCCCGCATCGCATCGGCCCATGACATAATAATGCATTTGGAATGTATTCACGAAAGCGTTCACAAAATGTATTCACAAATGCGTCGCAATTCGTTGCGCAGATGCATTTCGATAAATCGACAGTTGCCAAATAATTTTGATTAATGATTCAATTTTAGATTTTGTCAATCTGGTTCAATTCTCGTGTCAATGAAGGGTTGTGCTATGTGAGACAATATGCATTTATCGATAAGTTTTTCTAAGAATATAGAAAATAATTTGATTTGGTTTTGCAATGTTCAGTTATTGTGTCTATAAACAATAAAGTTATCGATATCTATCTTTTACAAGATTTCGATCATTTAAGATCGTTTAGTTTCGTTTTTCTCGGCAAGAAGTGCCTTTTTAAGTCTTGAAGTCCATAAATAGTGATAAATTATCGTTGTTTCTTATCGTTAAAGTTATCGATTTCCACAAAGCATTCACTCAACCTATTTTTGACTACCGCTATAGCTATCGATTATTTCTATATTTTTAATTATAATCCTTTATGATCTACGCTGGCTCCTGATCATATTTAACCTTTTTTAACTGGGCCCAGACTTGGGTCGTAGATGCTTATCGCTTTTGTTGTAGATCTAGTGCCACGCCCACTTTTGATATACGAACAGCTGCGGCCACTTGTTGTGGCTGCTGTAAAAGACACTTGTTTCGATTTCAATTTGATTGGCATCAGTGTCTTTTTTGCTTGTGTTTGTGGTCGGTTAACTCAAATGCAATTTATATTTATGATTGCGCACACCATCAAAACACAGGCGGTGCGTGTGTTTGTGTGTGTGTGTGTGTGTGTGTGTGTGTGTGTGCATGTGCCTAAATGCACTCATCCTCACCCGCACCCTCGTGTGCTGGCTTAAAGGCCACCGCTGCTGCTGCAGCTACTGTTGTGGGCGTTTGTTATTGTTAGCCGGCATGTCCTTTATGTCAGCGCCGTTGTCCTGGCCGTTGGTCAGCGACAAGTTGCGCCCACAACAGGCACAGTTTGATCCTGGCTGTGTGACATTGCTTTGTGATTGTTGCCGTTGTTCTTGCTTTTATTGCGTGTAAATCATTGTCGGCAGCCAAAGACAAGGACTTGGCCATTAACCGTGCCCATTTGTTGGCCATTAGCACAGGTAAAAGGACAACAGAACGATAAACACACACACAAGCACACAGATTTAGAGCACGCATATTTATTGATTGGACAGATTTATGGCGAATTTACTTGATTTGATCAGCAATAAAATTGTCAGAAATTACTTTTTGCTTGCCAAAGCTGTTCCATTCCACGCGTTCCAGCAAAATGCCGCCAAAACGAGTTCAAACCAACAAAAACTAATCGAAAATGCAGCCCACGTACGCGACGCATTGAGGCTGCGCCCCCCAAAAAGAAAGAAGCATAAAAAAATGAGAAGCTGAAAAAAAGTTGTAAGCCGATTTCCGAATGGGTTAACCAAGGCTTCGGCGGCTCGGGGACACGTCCACACGCCGCCAGATGTAGATGAAGATGTGTCACTTGAGTAATCGTTGTGCCCCCCCTCCCCCCTTCTGCCCCACCTTGGCGGCTTATTTTCATTTTCATTTTCGTTCTTGCCAACAAAAGGCGGCCGCGTTGAAGAAAGTTTAGTGCCCCCCTCATTTTGTTTTTCTCTTTGGTGCAAGCGAAAGGAGCGGCGGTGAGGGGGGAGGGGGAGGGTGTTGGCATGTTGGACATGTGCAGCTTGCGGCTTTTGTTGCCGGCCAGTTGCACAATCTGCGTGTCGATGCGTCGCGTCTTGATCCCATCAGCAGCGGCAGCGGCAGCGGCAGAGACGACGCTCCCAAGAGACCAACGCAAACAAAACCAAGCTGAGAGTATGTGTGTGTGTGTGTTGGTGTGTGTGTGTGCGGGTGTGTGCGATCATCGTTTGGCATGTCCAAAACGCTGGACGCTGCGCAACGTGCAGCTATTTTTGAGCACTTTGTCTCCGTCTTCAACTCCATCTGTGTGCTCGCATCGTTTGTATCTGTATCTGTGCATTTGTATCTGTATCTGTATCTGAATCTGTATCGGTGCGTGTTTTGTATCTGATTGTTGGCTCGTCTGCGTCTTTAGTTTGCTTTCTTCAATTTTGGTCCCATACGTGCGCTTCAGTTGTCCGGTGTCGACCTGTGTCCACGTCCAATGACAACATTTCATCATCGTCATCATTATCATCATGATGATCTTCTTTCTTATATTTTTTTGTACCGCTAAAGGAGCACCTACAACAATAATTGTCAAAAACACATTTGACGAGCTCTGAATGGGCCTCAAACTGAAACTCGGACTCGAGATTCGAGATTCGAGTCCGGCGACTCCCTCGCCTCGCTGGTTATTATGCATGAGACTCAGTTACGACTATGACACGTTTTTTTCTCATTCATTGTATTTGTTGTTGTTGCTGGGAATTAGCAAAGCGACAAGCACTCAAAAAAAAACATATACTGTATATGTGAATATAAAAACATATACACATGTATTTATACGTGTGCATATGGGAAAACTGATGGATACGCCTGATTATGACAGCAGCAGCTCCCATTCTTTCTCTATTCTTGAGTCCTGCACAGGTCAAGCAGGATTGCAGTTGGCTTTTGTAAGGATTTGCTGTTAGAAGACTCAAGATCTAACGTAATAAAAGATATACAGAGAGCGTACAAAAACAAAATTTACAAAAATCTTTAAAAAACGCACAAAAGTTTTATATTTAAAATATAATATTTAATACGAACCTTTATAGCAGTCTTTATAATTATCTCATTAATTAAAAAAAAGTTTTTGCAATAAAATTAAAAATTTTATTAAAAAATTAGTAAAATAATATTTATAAATATTTATGTTACTTAAAATAATAACAAGGATTTATAAAAAACATATAAGTAAAGGTATTCTAAGGTATTCTTTGTATCTCCTGCCTCGTCAACGAAGTTTCTTACGTTTAATTCTATCTATTCAAGTTTCTGCAAGAACCGTTACATTTTGAAATTTAAATATTTTTTTAACCTGTTTTTTTCTTTTGTAGCTCAAATTTCGAAATACGCCTTTTTTTGTTTTTCAATGTGTTTTCTACATTTTTTTCCACCCAGTTTTTACTGTTGCTAATTCGCGGCTGTTCTTGAGATCTTTTTTATTGTGTTAACGCAAAAATGCGCAGCATTTTGGATTCGTATCTACAACACGCAACGGTAAACCAAGCTAGAAATTATGCAAAAAAAAAACGAAAGAAAAAAAAGGAAAAAGGATGAGTTAGGAGCTGTAAGGGTATATCCTCTTGCTAACCCGTTTCGAGTACTCATAAATTTTCCGTTAAAAACGAATGCATTTTTTTGTGTTGTTTTTTATTTCCGTACTCGAACTCGAATTGAAGACTTGCTCTTTTAAACGAAAACTTCTGGAAATAAAAATTGAATATCAGCCCGAAAAAAATGAGGTGCAGTAGGGAAAACCGGGCCACAAAGAACCGGAGACGACAATTGCCCGTCTTGGGTGCGCGTTCAGGACACATTGTCCCCGGCTGCTGCTGCTGCTTCTGTCAGGGTGTGTCGTTTTTTTTATCGGGTTTTGCAGCAGCTTCTTTTTCTTACAGATACGTTTTTTTTCTTTATATCATTGTTGAATTGAATTAAAAAAGCGACGGTAATCAATGCGCAAGGAGAAGTCGCGCACAGCCGGCGAGGGTCCTGGCTCTGGTTCTGGGTCGGTCCTGCCTAAATCAAATGCAAAACCTTGTCTGCCTCACATGTGACAACGGCTACCCTTACCCCACCCCCTGCCCAGGGCCTCGTCCTGCCTCATACCTCTGCACATTTCATATCTTGGGAAAATCTTGGCCACCACCCAAAAAACCCAGCAACTGACAGTCAAAAAACAACAATAAAAAAATACACACACAAAAAGAAACAATAAGAAGCAGCTCACAGAGCAAAAAACAACACAACAAGGACACACACACACACACAGGCCGAACGGAACACGCACGCGGGGCATAAAAAATTAATATAAAAAATTTGCATAGAGAAAAAATGCCGTTACACACACACACACATGCCAGGACGCTGGGTAGGCTGAGCAGCAGAGGGGTGTGGGGCAGAGCCCGGGCCTACCTGGGCAGGACACACGGCACAAAGCAATTGCAAAAAAGGAAACCTCGATCCACAAACGGCACCCTCACGGCACACACAGGACATTTTCGCAGGGTTGCAAATCCCGTCAAAAAAACGAAGAAAAAACACTTTAAGACAGGCGCAAGAAGAAACAGAAAAAAAGCAGGCGTCGATCAGCAAATTGCATAAAAAATTGCAAGACTGCAGGCGCAGCCCCTGCTCCTGCCCCTGCTCCTGTCCCTATTCCTGTTCCTGTTTTTGCCGCGACCCCCGTTGACCCTGCATTTGGTTTTCCCATTTCCATTTCGCATGCCGTTGAATGGCGTTTGATTAAGCGCACAAAGCAGGGACACGTTTTTTTTCTCATTCTCGTTTTTTCATTATTATTATTATGCTTGTTGTTGCCAGGACATTAGCAGCATCCTTTTACACGCTACGCAACTCACAAGACGTGGCCGTGTCCTACCCCTAGCCGTAGGACTCGGCGCCTGCGCAGCCGTCGCCTGGGGTAAGGCGATTGCAAGAAAAATGCGCGCGCAAAAAAAATATTTCTTACCCCCCGAAAAGGATTAAGCTATAGTAAAAAAAAAACAAAAAATAAAAAATAAAAAAACAACACACTCGCACACACAACTGTTGGCTCAATTCAATGGAAATGTATTACGGCATCCGCTGTCCGCATAGCTGTGCATCTCGCTCGCACTTGCTGCAAGCAAACATCAGCTATTATTAGATCCAGATCCAGATCCATTTGGTGCTCAAGGAGTCGAGCCATCGAAATTCGGGGCTGGCCGCCACGCTTATTGCGCAGCTTCCACATGGACCAAGCGCAAATTCCCTCTCTCTCTCCCTCTCTCTCTCGCTCTTTGTCTTGAGCTGCGCACATGCCGCGCACTGCGCAGAGGGCAACAAACTCAGTTAGATGCGCAATGCAAGGATTCCCAGCTACACCAAAGATGTTACCAGCCAAGTGGAACAGCATCGGAATGGAGCTGCCTAGTTCTATGAATCTCTTTCCAATGAAGCTAAAATCTCTCTCTGAATGTGAGCTGAGATCTTTAGTGACAGCTGCTTGGCGCTAATAGCTCAGAATTTTCCAAAGATGTCATCGCATAGAATCTTCAATTAACTAGATAATGCCAAAACTACTAAATTTCAGTTAGATATAAAAACGGTTTTTGGCTTAGCATTGCATTCGTTGGAATATGAATTTTAAAAAATATGGAAAAGAAATATTTCTTTCAATTTATTTTCAGCTAACATAAACTTATGTTGTGTTTTAAGAATTAAATTTAAGTAAAAGTTTCTGAAATATGATTGGAATTGGGTTGAAACAAATGTCCGAACAACAAGTTGAACAAATGTTCAACTAAATTACAAATATCAAATTTGTCTTATTTGTAACCGAGTATTTTTCAACATTTGGATATATTTGAAATATTGGAATTAGGGTATCTTATATAGAAATATTTAAAAAAAAATTAGAGTATCTTATAAAGAGAAATATTTAAAAAAAAATTAAAAATGTCTTTTAAAATATAACATTATTAGGAATTCATTATTATCTATACAAATTGAAGGAAATATCGGAATTTATGCAACTATGAGTCATATAATTTTTAATTCTATTACTAAATCACTCCCATTTTGGATTCAGATTAGTCCAGGACATTCACATGTTAATAACGACAACATAGTTATCAAGGTTTTCAATTTGAAAACAGATTTTCTGGCGCTCTCAGCCTGTTGCCTTTGAATTGTTTTTGGCTGCATAGTTATCATTAACCGCTTGCATCTTCCTGTTTTCTCTCTCTTCTTATTGTTGTTGTTGTTGTTGTAACAACTCAATTTGATGGGCACGCATGTGCTTGGGCCAAGGGGAGCGCGAGAGCGTCGGCAGAGCAGCGCGGCAGGAGGAGCGCCAAACAAAGCAAGCGACGTCGACGCCGGCAGCGGACGCTGGCAGCAGCAGCGCAGTTGCCGCTGGCCAAGGGAGCAGGCAGAGCCACGCAGAGTCCAAAGATGTTTTCATCCCCCTTTTTCTTAGTCGACGTCCACTCGCAGCACACACACACACACACGTGCGAGTGGTGCGAGCGAGAGGAAAACAGCAACTACCCCGCATGTGTGTGCGTGTGTGAGTGCGTGTGCACACACGTTTTTTTTTGTATATTTCTTGTGTGTGCTGTGCTGTCCCGTACACGGACCGAGGGCAACCGCCGTCCACACACACACACACACACACACACTCGAGTGCGGAGAGATACGGGGCGCTGCGCTGCCAGCGTCAGCGGCGACTGCACAGCCTCAGTGAAACAGACACACACACACACAGGCAGGGACCGAGCCAGGGCCAGGGCCAGGGGCAGGGGCAGAGGCAGAGGCAGGACCGTAGACCGTAGACCGGCGACGACCGTCACAGGAAGACTTTCGATTGTCAGTCCACGTGAAGCCTCTGTGGGGTCAACAACACACGCGCTCTGCCCGTACGAAACAGGACGCGCTCGAGATCCCGTTGCGGCCAAACGAAAAACTACGAAGAAAACGCATTTCGAACTCGTTGCCGTTAATTCGAAACGAACAATTTTTGTGCGATAATTACGTGATTTTTTTTTCTAGTTGTACGTCGTATTTTTTTTTTCTGTTTTTTTTTTTTTGAATTTGTCACCGACCCCGCACACAGCGCAGGACAATTGGATTACCTACGATCGTGTGTGCCACGCGGTGCCTTCGAAAGAACTAAAAAAAAAAAAACAACAATAATAAAATAATTTTATAAACAATTTTGTTTTTTCAAACAAAAACACAAACTTTGTGATGTGCCAAGAAAAACACTAAAAAGCAACAAAAAGAAACAAACAAAAAATAAAAACAATATATTTTTTTTTAAATGCCAAAGTGAACTTAAGAACTGCCCACAAAAATGTACAATAAAATACTGTCGATCAGTGAGGATCATGGATTCCGGTCGCTGAGCCGTAAGTGTACAACAATTTGGTAGACAACAGAGAGAGTATATTTTTTATTTATTTCTTTTTTTAATTTTTAATAGTGTGTTTGAGGGGCGGGGTGGAGGGTTAGTTGTGGCTTATCAAAACGCAATGTTGCGCGTAATAAGAAAAGTTGAGATACACGATCTGTTTAAGATAGTTTGCAGCATTTCTAAGAATTCTTCACCTTTCCGGTTGTTCGGCTGCTTCTTCTTCTTCAACTACCTCTCGTTGTCTCTTTAATCATTTGCCGTCCTCCACATGGGAGACTCAGCGACAATAAAGAGAAATTGTTCGCCCCATTGCCGGTATTGCTGTGTGCCAAGCTGCCCTCTTTTCAGTTTTTTCGTTATATATATATTTTTTTTTCACTTTTTTGATAAGCGCCTGTTACCGAGAATAACAACAACAACAACAACAGCAACAGTAATAAGAACGCCCGCACCCACACAATCTGAGATACATTTATGTGTACCCAGGTCTTATATGGCAGAGACCCAACCTATCTACCTACCCATACCATATCTATGGCACCTATATAGATCGCGCCTATTTACATATGGCATGTCCGTTGTTGCCGTTGTCGTTGTTGTAGTTGTCGTTGACTTTTCGGGTGAATATAAAGCAAACTACGTCTCACCACAAAATGCAAACAGAAACACAAATACAAATACAAATATTTTAGCGACCTGAAAAATGAGAAGTAAAACTTAACATTACAACAATGTCGCAAGCGTACCAAAACAACAACAACAATAACAGTGTCTTATCACTTACAATAGCTGGGTTTCATGCCACTAGACAAACAGCGCGAATACCTTTTGGACTTGGCCGCCGGCAGTTGGCTAAAAACCTTTAGATCGCTGCCACACCGCCCCTCCCCACCGCCCCTTGCATATGCGCTCGAGAAATTCCCACAAAAGCCAAACAATTCATTGCCGGACAGCATTGCAGCAGTTTTAAGCTTGCACAGCAGTTGCTGTTATCGATAAAGTTATCGAAAGCCATCGTTAACAATAATTCTGACTTATATGCTTATGAAAGTGCACTCTGAAAGTGCATAAATACAAGTTTAATTCACATCTATTTATGGATAAATTTGTCGCTAATTGTTTACAAATCTGTAATAATTTATTAATCTGCCTTCATAGCAATAATTGCTTTTATCGATATATTTATCGATAATTGGCTTTTGTTGTGCCTTTTGAATATGTAACTGAAACAACATTTCGCTGGCTTTGTGCCGCCTTGTGCTCATTTCCCTTCTAGTTATCAGCACAGTTGGCGTTGTCAGCCATCAAAGCGTCAACCGTTACTCCCATCCCGTTACCAAGCCCCCTCTCCCATCATGCTCAGTTTATATATGCATATATAAAAAAATATATATATGTATGCATATAGACCACAGTCCTCATGCTTTGTGTGTGTCCAGCTTTTGGCTTGACACGGCGGCATTTTGCAGCTTTGCCTAAAATACACACACGCAATTTGTTGTTGTTGCTAGGCATATAATATATGGTGTGTGTGCGCGTGTGTGTGTGGCCACATTTAATGCTCGCTTCCAGGCCGCCTATATTTGCATATGGCTCATTCACTCAACCTCAACCTGGCGGACTGTTTGTCCAGATACATGCATTGCTGTGGAACTGGGTCTGGGCTGGGGCTGGTTTTGGGGGTGTGCGGACAGGGGGGGGCTCGACGGAGGGCGGCATATGCGGGTGTTATCAGCAGTCAGCGTTTGGCTTTTGGCTAACCGCTGCGCCACGCTTCCCTCCCCCCTTGCACTGCCCTTGGACTATGCCAGGGGCACCTGGCCACCAGCAGCAGCAGCAACAACAACAGCAAGGAGCGGGGGGGCAGACGGGCTGCGCCAGGTAAAAACAACGTAGGCAAATAAAACCAAATTTGTATGCTAAAACACTTTGCGATGACGACGACGACGACGACGAGGACGCGTCGCTGGCCGCCAGTTTGCTGCTGATAAGACGCCCACACGAAAATGGGCGAGCGCAAAGGAAGCGTGGCGGATAGGGGGCCAGGGGCAGGGAGGGCGGGGCGGGGCGGGGCGGGGCGGGGTCGGGGACATTGGTGACATGAATTGCAAGTTTGTTAGTTGTAGTTTAAGCTGCTCAAAAAAGAAACACACAAATACACACCCGACGAAAAAAAAACACCCGACGAAAAAAAACGAAACACCTTTAGCTGCCTTGCCGGCCTGCTGGTTATCCAAGTAATTTGTTTAAACAAATTAAGGCGACCGCTTGCCACTCCCCCCTTCTCTCCGTCGCCTGGTTGGCTTTTCAGCTGCCTGACGTCGCTTTGTCACTGTCAAGCTCTGTGTCTGTGTGTGTCCACTACCAATACACACACACACAAACCATTATATGTGTGTGTGTTATCGCAACAGCAACAAAAAATTTCGAATTTGTTTAACCTTTTTTTTCCCCGTCGTTGTCAGTTTTTTTTTTTTTGTCTTCTGTAGTTAACTTTTAAATGAGCCCCGTTGGCCAAAAAGCCAAAGCAACAACAATAGCAGCAACAATAACAATAAAAAAACAATAAGACGACAACAAACAAAATGTGGCTCAGCATTTTTAAATATTTACACAGCATTTCTTTTCAACAACAACAACAACAACTTGTTTTTTAGTACATAATTTATTTGTCTATAGACAACGAAATGGAGCACTTGGTGTCATAATAATGTCGTACGGCTCGCACTAGCCAGCTTCTCCCAAAATTTCTTCTTCTTTGCCAACAAGAAAAAAACCCACAATTTTCAATGAAAACAATTGTACAATTAGAATATATACATATAGTATAATATTACATTTTTGATTGAGGTTTTTTCTTAAACGTGTCTTAAATTCAATTATAAATTTATGCTGTAAATTTTAAAAATAAATATTTTCAATTTCGTGAATACAAATAAAATAATATAAAATGAATGTAGCCAACTTAAGTTTCAGACATGTATCTTTAAAGCTAGGGAATTTTCTTTTACTATTTGTATGTGTGTGTGTGTGTGTGTGTGCTGACCTTCCACTGGTCGCACATCAAAGCTGCAGCTGGCACATTTGGTTCACTGTTTTTCCACGGAACAGTTTTCCGCTGTTTTTCAGTCGCCATTTTTCATTTGGCTCATGTGTGTGTGTGTGTGTGTGTGTGTGTGTGTGTGTGAGCACCTAAAAACAGTCGACCGTGTGGCGCTCGCCTGGTTTTTATGGCCAGCCTGGCCCCAACTAACCAGCCAACTGGCGAACCACCCAACCACACAACACAGCCAGCCTCGGCTGGCCCATAACCTTTTTGGCCATAAAGCGCGTCCTTTGGCTCACATGTGTGTGTGTGTGTATGTGTGGGTGTGTGTGGGGGCATAAATTAGCACAATCAACGTATTGTTTTCTGCCTGTGCCACGCCTCCAACAGCAGCAGCAGCAGCAGCAGTAGCCACAGCAGCAATTGGGGGTTAGAGCCAGGAGTGGGAGGAGGTGGGTGGTGGCAAATATGCTAGAGAGGGGGAGGGAGTGGGGGGACAGCTGCCGCATTGTGCAGTCAATAACATGAAAATGTTATAAATAACAAAAATACGAGCTGCGCAGACAACCAGTCACACACACACACACACACACACAGTAGATGAATCTGTATCTGTGTATCTGTAAGTGCGGTCTGCTTGAATTCCATATTTGTGCGTCTTGATAATTTGCGCAAAAGTCCTATTAATATGTTAATTCTTAATTGTCCTACTTTGCCAGCGCACACATGCACACACACACACAGATTCAGGCGCATATTAATAGCCGCAGGATAGTTTTTTGTTTGCCAGGGGAGCAAAAGCAGCTCGTAAATAAATCTTAAGCTGTGCGCTCTACAAATCGCCGCACTTCAATTTATTTATTGTATATGTGTGTGGGTGATAGAGCAGGGCAGGGCAGGGAGGGAGATGGGAAGGGAAAGCTGAATTAATTACACATATGCGATGACATCACAGAACATTTTTTTTTGTTGGCGAAATTTAAGCGATTTTAGGAACGCATTGCGCGAGATTTGACGAGCCAAAAATTGTTGTGTGCTGTCAGCGCAGCTGGTCAAGTGAGGGCCGCCGAGAGGGGGTGTGTGTGTGTATCAGTGTGTGTGTTTGTGTGTAGCTGTGTGAATTGTTAGCGCATTGGTTCTGGCTGCTTAAATTGAACCCTTTTGGCCGTGTCCTTTTTGCCCTTTTGTGCAGATAATTCAATTTATGAGCTGACTTTATGAAATATTCGCCAAATACACGTGAACTCACACACACGCACACAGCTGACACACACACAAACACACACACACACACAAAGAGACTACCTTCTGTTGACACTTGTCAGGCGACTGTCAGCGTCTGTCTGACATTTGACAGTTTCGGGCACTTTGAACACCCTTTCAATACACCTTTTGGCCAGCAGCAGCAGCAGCTGCTGCTGTTGCCCCCCTCCCCGCCCTCAGTGCCTGCTGCTGCTGCAACCCTCTCCTCTCACTCGCACTTTTTGGCTTTCTTTACGCAATATTGCAGCAGACTTTTTGGAGCTGTCAATAAGTTGTGTATATTATTTATATTTATTTAGTTTTTGCCAAGAGCGCGTTAATCTCTCGCACAACATAACACACACACAAACACACACACACACACACTCGTCTAATCTAATCGCTTAGTCAAATAGCTGGTTACGCCCCTGTTCCTTTACCCCTACTCGCACACACACACACACACCCTCGCTCTCTCTCTCATTCGACCACATTCCGCTGCGGGGCAACGCCTACAAAAAACTAAAAGCAGGTAAAAACGTCGGTTTTACCTGCCCGCTAACTGTCCACTGGCCAATCGCACAGCAGCAGCTACCAGCAACAACAACAGCAACTAGCAACAACAACAACTGGCAGCAACACATGTTTAATTCATGGAGTCAGACAGGCGGCTAATTGCGTCCTGCGTCGATTTCACGCCAATGATCGCCAATCAATAAATAAAATACCCAACAAAAAAGGCGAAAAATTACGAAAAAAAAGCAGAAAAGTCAATAGGGTGAGCGGGGGGAGGGAGGCAGCGATAAGCGAGGGCGAGAGTAACAAAAAAAAAGCGAAAACATATTTTTTTTATTGCTAGTGAAACAGAAACCAAATCGAAATGAGAAGCGGACGGGGAGAAGTCCGCCCAAACAATCAAAAAAATTACCCAAAAAAATATATATAATAATAATATGAGATAAATAAAAGCATGTGTGTGCGTGTGTGTGTGTGTGTGAGGACCTTGTTGTCACCCCGCAGCAGAACAATCAATTGGTAAAAAAAATAACACCAAACAGCAAACGAGCGGGCGGGCGGACGGATGGGCGGACAATTGGACGCACGCAAAAAATGGACAAAGGACGTGGCCCAAAAAAAGTTGAGCAACGCTTCGGGGCGCATTAGTTGTTGTTCTTGTTGTTGTTGTTGTTGTGTGTGTGGGCAACCGCAAATTGTTGAAACTGCCCAAACAACAACAACAACAACAGCAACAAACTTGACAAGTGGCAACCGACGGCGCGTCAATTATATATATATATTTTTTTTGTTGCTTTTTTTTATGGACGTTACGACAGCTAATTGACAAAGTCAATTCGGGGGATTGGTTGCGGGAGGATTTGTTTTTTTTTTTTTTGTGAGGTATGAGAGGGTGTGAGCGTAATAAAAGATGAGCAATTAGCCTAAAGGCCAAGGCACTGCCCAACTGTTAGTTAAGTTATTAAAGCACAAATAAATAATAAGCCAAATATTAATTAAAGCCAAATAAATGTATGTATATAGGGGTGCTCATATTACATATACCCAGATTACATAGCTCTTGGCTAAAAACAAATAGTTCTTAAGTTTAGGATACAAATAAAAAATAGATTTTTTCTTTAAAACCACGGAAAAAAAAACTAAAGCTATATATGAAAAATAGTAGTAAATTAAAAACACAAACATAAAAACAGAATAAAAAAATTTATAATAAAAAATACAAAAAAAAAATACAATTTTATGCATTCTATTTTTTAACTGCTCAAAAAAGATTCTACAATAATTTCTATAATATAGTATACGAACCACATACATTTTTTTTTGCCAAGGTCGATCAATAAAAATTTGGTCACTTTTGATTGACCAATGTATGCAAAAACACAAAAGAATAAAAAGACTAGAAACTTTGCCAATTTGGCAACATTTCAATCAGCGTTTTCATTTCGGTCCTAAGACTATCCCTTGGTGGGTGTGTTATGCCTGGCGGCTAATTTCCAGCTTCTTCTGCCTCTGCTTCTTGTTTTTCTTCGGGTTGCCGTTATGTTTTACATTCATTTGTTTTGCCGCTTTTATTTTGGAGTTGGAGGGTTTTTGTTTCTTGGTCAATCAAAATTCATCGATAAATTGCCAAAAGTTGCATAGCCCCGGGGGCAAGTTTCCCTGTCTTTCCAATGCTACGCCTTCCTCTTCTGCTTCTTCTTCTTCTACTGCCCTTTGCACCACAAACACAGCATTGCCCACAAATTTTGGCGAGTTCATCGCGGCTCGAATTAATTGCAGGCGCCTCGCAAATTTTTGGTATTTAATTCGCTGGGCTACTGGAATTTATGTGCACATATTTCTCCTTACACACAAGCACACACACGCACACACACATGCAAATAGTTAAATTTGGGTAGAGGGTGTGGGCTTTGATTACACTCAATGGTGTGTGGTTGTTAGTGGGATGAAGTTCTTGTTGTTGTTGTTTGGGCGCGCACAAATACATAAATTAAAGTGCAAGCGAATCGATCCGCGTAATACACAAACCCCCCACCCCCACTCCCACTCCCCTACCCAGCCCTCATCCCACTCGCAACAGCACGCCCTCTTATCAGCGCCCAGAGCTGTGGCCATATGTAAATAAGTGAATGTGTGCGAGAAGTGGGCGATAAAGGAGGTTGGTGGAGGGAGGACGGAGGGTTGTCATAGCTGCCTTTTGGTCATGGGTGCTGCCAACTATTCTGTCCGGCGTAAAAACCCAGTTCACAGTAAAATTGCCAGGCGTAAATTGTTGCAAATCAATTGTGACACATCTCGCTGCCTGCGCGTGTGTGTGTCTGTGTGTGTGTGTGTGTGTGTGCGCTTGGCTATTTAGTTAAGCTAGCTTAATGAATGCAACGCCAACTGACAAATAATATTTGCGTGGCAAACAGCAAAAAGAGAAACAAAAATTAAAATCACTGATAAATTGATCGATAAATGTATTTATTTATCGATAAATTTATCGATACTTAGCAAAGCGCAGCGCTATTGTCTTTATTACGTCGAATACGTTCTTGTGATATCATCATCTGCTTTTATCATTTGGCTAACTCACTTGTTTGCATTTCTCTAATCGATTATTTATCGATAGTTGCGCAATTGATCTTAGCATACAAATGATATCTTTACTTTACTTACTGTTCATTCGACAAGAACTGTGCAAAACTCGATTAGTAAATCGATAAATTTATCGATGTAAATGTTGCTGTCGATTGCTAGCCACAATTCATTATTCATGACTGTCGGCCGCCAATTGCTGCCATAAAAGTGACAACAACAACAACAACATGTGGAAGGGAACTAAATTAGACAACTAGCTGGCACCACTGTGCACCACCCGAAACGGAGTTCATGTGGTTAACTTGGCGGCGCATTAAGCCAGAATTGATGGCCAACATTCGATGGCCATAAAAGCGACAACTGTCGCGCAAATTTATGAACTGCAAGTGCAAAAGTGCCACCAGTCAGCGGGTGCTTCGATTGGGTTGGGTGGTTTGGATGGTTTGGGTGGTTTGGGTGGGTTGGGGGGGTTTGTGTTTAGCTTATAAATGTGCCTGTGCGAAACAATTTTGTAACCGCTGCTCCCTCAACCAATTTCAGACTCCGACTCCACAGAGAACGATGCGGTCGCCGCGCAGGACATCCTCACGTGCGGCGCTTGCCAGAAGACCTTCGCGCTGTCGGACATTGTCCGCTTCATCCAGCACAAGGTGCTGCAGTGCAACAAGGAGAACTATGGCCAGTGCACCACACAGGCGCCCAGCATGGATCGCGACGCCGACGAGGGTCGGCCGCTGAGCCTGGTCAATCGCCGTCCCTCGATATCAGCGCCGATCACCGGCCGCAAATCGGCCCCGGTTGCCGCGGCGCCACCGAACGCCGCTGCGGCTGCGGCGGCAGCGGCAACGGCCGCGGCTGCTGCGGCAGCTGCCGCCAGCGCTGCGAGCGGCTCACGCATCCACACACCGCCGCCCAGTCCAGCGGACCTGCTCGCCGACGGCGCCAGCAGCACGCCCAAGCGCCTCGTAGATGGTGAGTACCCCGGATAAAGTGTTCGTCCGGACTTTGTGCTAATCCGTGACGCTTTCGCTTTTCCGCAGAGAACGACAATACGACGCCCAAGGCGGACGGCGAGCCGCTGACAACGGCAACGCTGGAGGCCTCCAGCGGCAGTGCGCACAGCCCCAGCCACGCCCACGCCCACGCGGAGCAGACACAGCCGCAGCTGGCGTCGCCGTCGCTGGACTCTGCGCTGAACGATGACAAGCCAAAGGTGAAACAGGAGCCGTTCGGCGACGACGAGCTGCCCGCTGAACAGGACAACAACAACGAGGACGAACAGCCCGACCAGCAGCTGCTGAACCCAACCCCAATCCCAACCCCGACCCCGAACCCAGCCGAGACACAGCCCGCGACGGACGAGTGCCAACAGCCGCTGGCCAAGCGGCCCAAAATGGAGCTCGTCGATGCCGAGGCGAACACGGTGCACACAGGTGAGGACCCATTCTTTTTTTGTTTTTTTTTTTTTTTTTGGCATTCTCATATGCTCAGCGCATATTTGCGTAATGAAAATTGCAAAATCAAGGCCACAATTCCCCCCAACCCCTTGAAAGTGACCAGTGCGCTGACAAAAAAAGCAGGAGAAAGCCCAAACATCAAACGAGCTGTAAAAAAATGTGTTTGATGTGCGTGTGTGTGTGTGTGTGTGTGTGTGTGTGTGTCAAAGGATATGCACTCACGGCTGTCCATAAGTCGCCGCTGATCGGGCCGCGGGGCTGCTGAGCGCGCGATAAGCTGCAGCTGCATTGAAACACACACACACACACAACACCCCCTCCTTCGATCCACGCCCATTTTCTGACCAATTGCGCTGTAAAACGCTTTGTTTGTGAACTTTGCAAACTTGTGTATCCGACTGCGCAATACCCGTTCATAGCTTAAAACAGTCGAAAACGCTCTTAAATATTATCGGTTATCTTTAGAGAAATATCGATTTTTAGTATTTTCGGCTCGATTTTTAGAGCAGGTCCAAATTTCAAGCTTCAATAAATTGTAGAAACCAATAAACTCTTTTCCATGCGTACTGAGTATAAAAAGCAAAGAAGAGAAAAAAAAGCAGAAGTGAAAAATGAAAACGTGGGCGACATCAAAGCGCAAACGGCTGATAAAAACTGAAGTGCAGCAGGACCAAAAAGGACACTCGGACAACAGCAGCAGCAGCAGCATCGAAAGGGAAAAGGAGGGAGAGGGGTGGGGTGTGGGGAGAGGGGAGGGAGCAGCTACGATTGTCACGCGGCTGCTTTTGCTGCCTTTGACTTGAACATTTTTCAATGCAAATGCGGACGATGAAGCTGATGAAAAGCCAAAGCCAAAAGACAGCAATAAAAACAATAACAAGCCAAAAGAGAAGGGAGAGTGAGAGAGTGAGAAAGAGAAAGAGAAAGAGAGAGAGAGAATGGGCACAGAACAAAAGCTAAAGCTGAAGCTGCGGCAGCCACAGAAGTCGAGCTGCCCTCGAGGGTAATTTAAAGAGGAAGCCAAGGAATGTAGGGGGTTGGGTAGGGTAGGAAGAGAGGCACAAACCACTTGAGTGGACAAAGCACACAGGACACTCGAATGTGAATGCGAATGTGAATGTGAATGCAAACGCGAACTGGACTTGACACACGCACAAAAGCGAGAGCCAAGAAAAGGCTGAGGGAAACAAAGGGGTCAGAGGTCAGGGGTTAACGGGAAACATCAACGATTAAGGCGGTCAGTTTTTACCTTATCGTGTTTATTTCTTTTTTTATGTTGATTTTGGCTGACTTGACCACCGCATGGCCACGTGGCCGTTGCTGGCAAAAAAAAAAACAAAAAGGGGTCGAAGGTCAGGCGAGGTGAGGCGCGCGTGGCGGCTATTGGCGTGATTGATGAACTGATTGAGTAAGTGCTTGAATAAGTTGAACAAGCACGCAGTGAGTGTGATATTTGGCAGCGCAATACTCATGAGTGCACCCATGAATACACTCGTACATATAAGCGAAATGTAAACAAATATGCATAAATGCATTCAAAAATATCACTAGAAAACATGAATACACTCATGAATACAGTTTTTTCTGTACATAGAATTATTCATACACATTCACTTGCTGCACTCATTCGCTTTTGAATGCTGTTTCTTCTGATTCCACAGATCAGTGACAGCTAACACACACTCACACATTGTCACAATTTAACCCTTGAACTTTGCGCTTTTCACACGACAACAACAACAACCGCGACAGCAACAACAAAAGTCACTGACAACAAAGTTGTTTGACTCCTGACAATGCAAAACTGTCAGCGCTTTAACGCAACAGCCACAGCCACAGATGCAGATACAGATACGAAGATACGAAGATACAGATACAGATACAGCTGCAGATACATTTGTATCTGTATCTGTCACGCTAATTACGCATTGTTTTACTTTCCTGCCTTGCTTCTCGCCTGCGTTTTTTCTCGCTCTCTTTTTTTGTTTATTTTTTTTTTTTTTTTTTTGTTGTGTGTTTGCCATTTTTCTTCTCGTTGCCTGTCGCATTTGAAAGTTGTTGTAACTGTCCTCGCATCCAATTGTTGTCCATTTGGTAATTATAAATATGGAGCGACTGCTGCCATAGCTACTACACACACACACACACACACCCTTTTTCTGGTCGCCCACCTGCCTGTGAAAAACTGTCAACAAAAATGTTGCGGGGCAAAATGAAAATATTTGTTGCGATGAAACGAAAATTTTTTACACGCTTTTTACGCTGTTGCCTGTCAGCGCGCGTGTGTATGTGTGTGTGTGTGTGGGTCATGTTAATTATCAATTTGCTGGCGCACTTGCAAATGCGCAGCGTGTCGCGACCGCAGCAACAATGAAAAACCATCAGGAGTCAGCTGTGCTGGGGGGCAGCCACAGGATAGAGGATAGAGGGAGGGCTGTTATGCGTGGGTCTGGGGTCAGCGAGAAGGACAACAGCGCTTGAACCCATTTTGGCTCACACACACACACACACACACACACACACACACACACACACACACACACATCCATTCAGTGTTCAGAGTATTCGGTATTCAATATTCACCGCACTCGCATTCAATTATTGACTCACGCTGGCACTAAGCCAGGCATTAGTGTCGCACCCCCCTTTGCAACAGCAGCAACAAACATCAACAACAAAAAACGAAGGCAGCAAAAAAACATGAAGAAGAAGCAGTGAAAAAAAGTGTGTGGGCCCCACCTCCAACGCGCCACCTGCTCTTTGGGCTAGCATTTCAATATCAAAATCAATGGCTAATGCGCTCGGCTCATGCAATTTCACGTCCGCCCACAAAAAAGGATTACGCGCCTTGCTTTGTGCAGCAGCAAAAAAGAAAAAAAAAAATAGAGAGAAAGGATATCCAACTGAAGGCTTAAGCAAAGGTCGAGCCATGCAAATCGCCGCAGGAGCCCGCAGGACACTCGACAACGGCTGCTGTCGCTGCGTTGGCAACATGCGGCAAAAAGCTGCAACAATTATCCCATTACTGTGCAACCCTTTTAAATACACTGTTCACCAAGCTAAACAGGGCGTATAAGTGTTAGATAATATGTGTACTATACACTATATAGTACTGATATTAATCCGAAATGAATATTCATTTTTTTTACATCAATATATTGAAAACGGTTAAAATTTGATAAGTCGATGTTTGGAGTTTTTTTTTATATATATTCTATATACTAGCTGTTTTTTGCAAATGCAAAACAGAGTATTGTGCAGTCGTTAGCACTCAATTTTTGCCTGCTTTCTGCTGTTGTTGCCCACCCGCTGACCTAAGCGCATCCTGTCCTCCCCCCACTCACACACGAACTTCTTGGCTGGCATTGCTCATACGCGACGTTGTCCTGGCGCACTTCCTGGCTCCACTTTGCAGCAGGCGGTCAATTTGCCATTTCCTGGAGACTCGACTCGACTCGACTCGTCGCAGTTTTGTTTTGTTTTGCTCGCTTCCGTCTGAGCTGCTTTGAATGCAGTCACTCGGGTCACTTGAGATTGCGACGGAACGGGGCGGGGCGGGGGAGCTGAGCTGGTGTCCTGGTGTCCTGGCTCCCGCAGGACAATGCCAGCATGCGAGCAAAGGCGACAAAGGCAGCGGCAGCTGAAAGAGCTGCCAAAATCAGAACGTGCCAGGCTCAGGCCAAGCGACAGCAGTTAGAGCACAGCCAGGACATAAAGGATGCGCGCCTGGCGCGTGCGCAACGCGCGTCTCTTCTTCAATATATTTATATCTAACAAAAAAAAAAAGATAAAATTAAAATAAATAAATGAAAAGGAGCCTCCGCGAGCAGTTGGCAAATGCCGCACGTTTTTCGACAACTTTTGCCTCGTTTTTTATGAGAACGATGATGTGCCTGACATGATAATGATCATGATCATGATCAGCAGCAGCGAGACAACTGCGATGTCCTTTGCAACCCCTAACCCCTTTAAGCGTTAAAGAGCGACCAGCGACCCTCAACCCTTTTGAGGAAAACAAAATTATGTATCTGTCAGATTCATTTGCATTTCCTGCGGCCCGCATCCACAAGGATTTAGAGGGATCAGAGATCCCCGCACACACCCCACCCCGCCCCCCTAACCAAATTGATCGGCATTGTCCTTGCGCCGGGGTCGTGGCCAAATCATGTTCAGCACGCTCTCACCTTTGACAGGAAGTTAAAAAAACAGAAAAAAAAACAAACAAAACAAAAAGGAATTTAAGAGAAGCTGCAGCCGCGCGGAACTTCATAAAAAAAAGTAAAAACTGGAAAAATATACGAAAAACTAAACAAAAGAAAAAAGCAAAAGTGTAGTTACGCTATAGAGGTGTGTGCGTGTGTGTGTGTGTGTGTCGTGTTTGACCTTATGGGCTCGTGCGCGACATGCGTGTTCCTCCTCTGCTATAACCCCTATATCCTGTATATCCTGCTGCCAACACCTAACTCATTTTCATTTTCATTTTCATTTTTGTGAAGCGTCATTTAAATGCAAAGTGCGTTTTCCTCAGCTCCTGCTGCTGCTTCCTATTTTTTTTATGTTTTGTACATCGTTGTTGTTGTTGTTGTTGTTGTTGGGGGTAGTTGGCTTCTAATAGTTGCGCATTAACACCTTGTTGCCCGCATGGCCAGCGCCAGTGGCGACATGTGTTGACCTGTGCAACAGCAACATCAGCTTTTTCCCTGCGCTTCGATTAGTCCTGGACCACGTCCGCTCTCCTCTATGGATACTACGTGTTCATACTCTCAGCGAACTGGGTACTTTGATATTTTCAAGCATTTGCAGTTGCTCTGAAGTGAAAATCAACTATTGATAAAAAGCTTAATTCGCTATTGCAGCTTTATTTTAAATAGAATTTTTTTACTCTCGTGCATTAAATGTATTTTTTATTGCAAATTCTCTTTAATAATAGTTTTTAACACTCCACTTTATTCATATAGTGTATGCTACAGTCGTTGCTTTTTCTTTGCTTTTATCATATCTTTTTTATTAGTTCTTTTTTTGTTGTCTTCTAATATATATATATTTTTTTATTTCGTTGCCGTGGCAAATTTTCACATTTTCACATTTTTCATTTTAAAACTGGCATCTGTTGCGTTGAAACTCCCCTCCGCGAGACACATCGATAGTTATGGCCACATGTGTGCACGCTTGTAATTTCCGCCGCAGGACATGTGAGAGGTTTTGGGTGGTTTCATTTCTGATTTGCCGTCTTCGATTTTCAGTTTTCAGTTTTCGGTTTTCTGGTTTCCGTGGCAAATTAACAAACGTCGCGATAAACCGCAAGCGAAATAAAAATAAAAAAATTACAAAAAAAGGAAACCCACAACTATTACGAAACAGGACGTGTGTGTTAGTGTGCGTGCGTGTGTGTGTGTGTCCTGGCAATATCCTGCTGTATGGGACAGTTGCCTGTTTGGGGCACCTGCTGCTGATGTTGCCGCCCATTTGTATGCAATGCACGCCAGCAACAGCTTGTGTGTGTGTGTGTGTGTGTGTGTGTGTGTGTGTGCTCGCACACAAAATCAATAAATAAATAAATTCGCCGCCGCAACTTTGCAACAGCAAATATGTGACGCATGCCCCTATTTATTAATAATTAATATGGCAAATTGTCGGCAGGCTCATTTCCTGTCAATTTCGCATATTTGACTGACAACGTGACTAAATTTTAACCCCACCCCCCTCTCTCTTTCTCTCCCTCTCTCTCTTTCGTTTGCAGAGCCCAGCAACTACACGTGCTCCACCTGCAAGACCCGTTACACGTCCGCGTGGCGCCTCATTCAGCACGTGCAGCACTCGCACGGCGTCAAGATCTACGTGGAGGCGAGCGGCGGGGCCACTTTGACGGTGGCCACGCCCGCCGCCCTCAACGCGGCCGCAACGGCAGCGGCGGCGAACGCCAGCGCCCTCAGTCCCGCTCGCAGCCTCAGTCCGAGCGCGGTCGGCGTCGGCGTCGGCGTCGGCGTTCCCTTGCCGCTGCACGCGCTGATGGCGCAGGCCGTTGCCTCGCAGTCGGCGTCGCCAGCGCCAAAGCGCAGCAGCAGCAACAGCAGCGCCGCCGCCTCGATGGGCGGAGCAGGAGGCGCGACCTCGGCCAACACGAGCAGCAGCAGCAACGCGAGCAGCGCCAGTTCGCCCACACAGCAACTGTTGCAGGTGCGTGCACAGCACCAACAGCAGCAGCAACACCAGCAACACCAGCAGCAGCAGCAGCAGCAACAGCAACAGCAACAGCAACAGCAGCAACAGCAGAATATGGCCACAGCGATGGCGGCGGGCATGCGTCACCATCCGCTGCTGGCGCCGCCGGAGGCGATGCACGCGAATCCGTTCCAGCTGCTGCGGATGCCGCTGCCGCCGGCGCTGGCCCAGGCCAATGTAGTTCCTAGCGTGGCGCCGCTCTTCGGCCGCCCCTCGCCCGCCGACCACTATCGCATGGAGCAGCTGGTCAGCGAGCAGTTCCGGCACCACGGCTTCAATCTGGCCGCCGCCGCTGCCGCTGCCCAGGCGCAGTTCAACGCCAGCAACCAGCAGCAGCAGCAGCAGCAGCAGCAGCAACCGTTGCAGGCGGTTGCTGTCAACGTTCCTAGCGGCATCGAGCAGCGGCCGCCCTCGAGCAACAGCAGCCAGCGCGGATCCGTTCCGCCCGCCGCACTGCCACCGCCCTCGCTCAGCTCCCAGCAGCAGCAGCAGCAACAGCAGCAGCAGCAGCAACAACAGCAACAGCAGCAACAGCAGCAGCAGCAACAGCAGCAGCAGCAGCAGCAGGCTGCTGCCGTGAGTCCGGCAGCAACTGTTGCTGGTGCCGCACTGAATTTGGAGCCGCAGCAGATGGATTTTTACTCGCAGCGATTGCGTCAGCTTGCGGGCACAACAAGCCCTGGAGCTGGCAACATTGTTAACTCGAGCTCGCCGAGTCCACGACAGAAGCAATCGCCGCGCTTTGCGAGCCCCTCGCCCAGCTCAGCGGCGCCCACGCCACGCCCCCACTCGCGCACACCGCCCGAGAAGGCCGCCGAGAACGGCAACGCCAGCCACCACCAGCACCACCAGCAGCAGCACCACCAGCAGCAGCACCACCAGCCGCCGAGCACGCCCCGCTCGGCCAGCACACCGCCAACGGGCGCCGAGACGGAGAGGAGCGCAGCGGAGCTGGAGGCGAGCTGCTTTGCGTGCGGCTACTGCGACAAGAAGTTCCGGTTCGAGAACAATCTGATCATCCACCAGCGGACGCACACCGGCGAGAAGCCGTACAAGTGCACCGCCTGCGATTTTGAGTGCTCGCACATCCAGAAGCTGATGAAGCACATGCGCGTCCATCGCAGTCCCGCCGAGGGGCACGATGGCGGCAGCAGCAACGGCGGCGACAACAACCAGGACGGACACGACGGCGGCAGCAATGCCGACTCCCTCGAGACGAACGAGGCGGACAACGACGACGATCCCAATCCGGACGAGTCCGATGACGAGCTGAACGAGGAGGACGCCGATGCCGATGCCGATGGTGATGGTGAGGGCGATGGTGAGGGCGAGGACGATGACGAGGATGAGCTGGACGATTGCGAGGATGTCGACTATGAGGCCGAGGATCTGAGCGTCAACAATCGGATCGACGGCAAGAGCCAAAGCCCCAAGACGACCAGCTCGGGCGCCACCTCCCTCGTCGGCGAGCTGATGGACAAGTTCGGACTCTCGAACATCGCCCAGTACTCGGAGGCGTACAAGCAGGCGCTGCAGGAGTCCGGCCGCAAGGAGGCGGCCGCTGTTGCCGCCGCCGCCGCAGCCGCCGCTGCCGTCGACAACAACAATCGCGGCGGCAGCAGCCGCGATCCCGCCGGCGCCGACAAGCTGAACGGGCTGCCCGTGGCGGCGCTGCGTCTGCGCGACGAGTTCGCCAAGAACTGCAACATGTTCCAGGCGACGCCGCCGGATGGGCCCGCCCAGGTGCCGCTGTTCAATCCGTTCCCGAACCCGTTCGAGCTGTCCAAGCGCATGAAGATGGACGGCGGCGACTGGTGGGGCATGTCCGCGCTGCACCGCAACGAGGCGCTGTTCGAGAACCTCAAGCTGAAGCCGCTGGGCTTGGGCGGGGCCAACTCGCTGCTGCAGGGCCCGCTGCTGAAGAAGGAGTCGCGGCAGCGCAACGACACCTGCGAGTTCTGCGGCAAGGTGTTCAAGAACTGCTCCAACCTGACCGTGCACCGGCGCAGCCACACCGGCGAGAAGCCGTACAAGTGCGAGCTGTGCAGCTACGCGTGCGCCCAGAGCTCGAAGCTCACCCGCCACATGAAGACCCACGGACGCACCGGCAAGGATGTCTATCGGTGTCGCTTCTGCGACATGCCCTTCAGCGTCCCGTCCACCCTCGAGAAGCACATGCGCAAGTGCGTCGTCAACCAGGGCAAGGCCGCCGCCGCCGCCGCCAATGCGGCCAATGCGGTTGCCGCCGCCCAAGCGGCCGCTGCCGCCCAGCAGCTGCAGGCGGTCGCTGCCCAGGCACAGCAGCAGCAGCAGCACCAACAGCACCAACAGCAGCAGCAGCAGCAACAACAACAGCAGCAACAGTTGCCCACGCAATCGCAGCTGTCGCCGCCCTGCCCGATGGGCGTGGCCGTGGGCTTCCCGCCGCAGTTCAACGTCGGCCACAATCTGTCGCTGGCGGGCAGCGTGAGCGGGGACAACGATTCGAATGCATCCTCCAGCCTGCCCGCGCACTCCATCTCCCTGAAGGAGGAGGCATGACTTTTTAGCAGCTGGAGCAGCAGCGCCCCCCACCCACATGCTGTCCACGTGCTGGCCCCACATCCGCACGCAGCACTGTTGCCGCCGGGTCAGCAGCAGCAGCAGCAGCAGCAGCAGCAGCATCAACAGCATCAACAGCATCAACAGCAGCAGCAGCTGCCACCACCGCACCATCATACGCAGTTGGCCAGCAGCCGCAGCCGCCTCATGTCGCGCATCTTCTAAAGATGTTGCCCCTACCCCAGCCCCCCCCCCCCTCGCATCAGGCCCCTCTCCTACCCTCGGTCAGCCACACGCGCTTATGTATATATCGCAGCGCAGTTATCGTACGGTTATGTAACAGACCCCGCCCCCGTCCCGCCCCCTGACTGCAACTTTCTAAAAGATTGCCCGCTGCTCCTTGAAGGCGACTTAATCACGACCAGAGGCATTTAATACCAAAGCAATAACCGTTATGTAATATAATTTTAAAGCATTTTTTTGGCCTTTTTTTTTAAATACGTTTATATATATGTATATGTGTGTCTGCTTAAAACTAATAATATATATACTATAAATATATACATATATATATATATATTTAAAATGATTTTCACAATTTTATCACATTTTTTTTTTATTATTTTTAAATTAATTTATATAAACCAGAAAGCATATATATATATAAATATATATTAGAGATTTAACATTTCTGGCAGTAGCAGCAGCTGCAGCTGCGCCAGTGACACATTTTCCAGTGTATTTATAGAAATTAAGCCACAAAAAAAAACAACGTTGTATAAAAACATAACTAAGAAAAAGTACTAAAAAAAATATCCTACAACTATGTGAAAAAAACCAACTAAAAGTAAATCTAAAAAAATATATAAAAAAAACAAAGACAAAAAAAAACCACACGACAAGCGCTCTCAGCGAGTCCCATAATATATATATATATATTACGTAATAAAATATGCGCTAAAGTTGACTATATATGCCCACATATATATATAGGACATAAATATATATAACTCTTTTTTTTTGTGTGTTTTAAGAACGCGTATTTGTTAAACATCGATGTACATTTTAGTAAATCTAGATATCTAGGCACTAAAGAGCAACACTTGTATAAATCTTATTAAATATAATTATATTATTACTCTTAATATATACATATATATATATATATATATATATATATATATATATATATATATATATATATATATATATATATATATATATATTTTTTTTT
>SCDY01001154.1:0-49992 GCA_004143825.1 Drosophila micromelanica
ATGTGTAAACGAGCTGAAATGTTTATAGAACCAGATCGCAGGGTTCAGGGTATCTCCTAGTCGGGCGGCCCCGACTAGAGCCTTCTCACTTGTTAATTAAAACATTTTCTAAATAGAGTTGCATTATTAAGGTTTTAAACTTTTTTAAATACAATTTTTTTTTTATAAAATGCAACTCGTTTTAACTTGTTTTTAAATTTTTAAATTAAACTGATTAATTGAGTTAAAATTCGAACATCAACTCTGAAAAACTACCTTGTATGTGATTTGATGAGACGCCAAATCCTTGTCATCTATAATTTCTTCGAGTGTAGTCAATGGGTGCGGGCTTTATTGAATTCGCTCTTGATAAACGCTCCCGGGGCACGCAAGCGGCAACCCCCGCCAATTTCGGCTTCCCCTCGCCCCGCTGACGCCATTATTTGGCCATTACCGCGTCTGGCGGAAAGTTCGCCTTCATTTCCGTAGCTCATCATTAAAAACGCGTAATTTCTTGACGAGTTTTTACGATTGCCACACGAAGGGTGTCAAGCTGCTCTTAAAGTTGCCTGCGAGCTTTAATTTTGAGTAAGGGCGGTTTCGGGGAGGGTTGGAGGGTTGTTCAAATTATGTTGTCATGTTGCGGCCAAGTGGCCGAAGCCAGAGCCAAGCCTATTCCCGAGGAGCCCGATAGGAGCCGCTAAAACTATGTCATTTAGTTGTTAGTTAGTTGCAAGAATTGTAACAAAAAAAAATACAGTTCAGTTAAGTTGAGCCATTTCAATTTGTAACGGGTAATTCATATTTAAATTAAGTGCACAGCACATGAAATTAATTTTAGATGGGGCCTTTAATTTGAGCTAATTTTAGTTAACACCCTAAAATAAACGGATGGGTGTGTTCCACTGGGCATAGAAATAACACAAATTATTGCTGACAGGTGCTGAGAATTTATGCTGAAATTAAGCTAGCTAATAGCTAGATATATATGTATGTATATATTGCGAAAATATCCTTTTAAGAGTTTTAAGTTTTGTTTTTTTCTACTGCTCTGAAATTCTGAAAGTTCAAATTCAAATTTATTTTATTTTTTTTAAGAGAGCTGAATTATTTAAGTCCAATGACAATCTAAGTATATTATATTGTCTTTGGTTGGTCTCATGTCCCGAGACTTTGAGCTATGAAAATAGGAGGCTTGACAAACAAAAGTTTATTTATCTTTTTCAGTTTCTTGGCTTAGTTTAGCAGACAGAATAAAATATAGAAAAATTTGAAGCATTTTCCATGATTAAGTATATTATTAAAAATATTGAAAATGTTATTTAAATTAAAACAGTTTAATTTTGTGTTTAAAAAAACATATATTTTTGAAATATAGATATATTTAGATATTTAGATGTTTAGAGCAATCCATAATCAGCATATTTTTACGAGAAGATATTAAATTTAGTGGCTCTAGGTCTTATAGCTATAGGAGATATGCTCAAAAAAGCTTTAAAAAAAATCGATAAATATCGATAATTAGAATATGAGACAGAGTATAGATATACAGACTGATGATGACAGAAGAATATGAGACAGAGTATAAAGTGAAATTTGTATTTTACAGACTGATAGACGGACAGACAGACGAACAGGTATTGTGATGCTGATCAAGACATTAAGTAATTTATGAGGTTGAAAATGTTAAAATTTATTCAGTCAAAAATTCTTCGAAATTTGACCAGAATTTTGCTAAGGAAACCTCTCGAATTAATGTTAATTAATGATGCAATTTTGGTCATGGTTTTTATATTTTGAATATAATTATGCAAATGCAAGGCCTAGCCGAACTCTATTGTGTAAGCCCAAGACCAGCTACCTTAAAAAGGAAAAGAGATGAATTTCATTACCTTAGGTACTTATTCCTAGTTCTTAGTACACCCCACCACGAATGTCAGTTCCCCGAGGTCTTAGTTGCCCCTAAACTTTCCCACTTACCCACCCAGTGGCCGCATTTGCTGACCTTGTGCATAAAAATTATATAAAATGCTAATGACACTGGCCCGGAGCTAAGTGCGGATTGGGGTTCCCTGGAGTCCAGCGCTGGCGCTGGAGGTCAGTCTGGGAGCGGTCCACGTAGCGTTTAATTATCGCTGGTCAGTTAATGCAAATGCTAATGAAGCGACAACTTGCAGGAGGAGCCCGTCGGCGAGAAAATCATCTACCTGGACAAGGACACCCTGGCGGCCAATGCGCATCTCAACTATGCCATTCTCAATGACAAACTTGGCCTGGTCCGGCCCGATTGCCACGCCTACGAGGCGGATCACACCGGCAGACCGCACACCATCATCAGTTGCCGTAAGCATGGAAATTAATTCTTTAAATTAAATTATAAATTGAATTTTTATTTCTTTAATAAAAAACTAATTTTTTCTTGAAAAAAAGTTAGCTAAAATAAAATTAAAAATACGGTTGACCCTCGTTAGAGAAAATTGTGAAATTATATTCTATGCACCACAGATTCAGAGCTAGAAATACAAATATTTTACCGAAAAGTAAAATTATTAAGGAACTTTAAATCAAATAAATTTTAATATCATTTTAATAGGCTAGGTTTTTTGATGATAGTGTGAAGACAACAATTTTGTAGGGAAAAAAGAATTCAAAGATTTAAGCCAACATTTCGACTATAAAGTAAACTTTACACTTTAGATCTCAAATATACATAACACTGTGGTAATGTATAATAAGATTATACTTATATATTCAAAACATTTTTTTAAAAAAAATTTTTTTTTTACTAAGAAACACAAACCGTATATCGAAAGATAGGTAAAATGATAATATGAAAAGATGAGAAATAATTTCTAGCCTAGTTTACGAAGTGAAAAAAAAAAACAGTTTATATATAACATTGTGGTAATGTATTATAAGATAATACATATATATTAAACAAATTTTTTTTTAAAGATTTTTTTGTCTTTTTTACTAAGAAACACAAAATTTATATCGAAAGATACTTAAAATGATAATATGAAAATATCAGAAATAATTTCTAGACTAGCTTACGAAGTGAAAAAAGCAGTTTTAGAGCTAGTTAGACAGAAGTTAGAAGTTCTCCCATAAATTTTGAGTAATTACAAAAGTCAGTATATTTAAAAAAAGAACCCCCAATTGCTTTAGAATACGCTTCTACTGGCCAAAAATAATTCTTACATCTGTCTCCGAAAATATTATTAGTTTAAAATTCATATAAATGTATGTTTGATATGAATTAAATATTCTTACACTGTGAACAGAGTATTGCGCAGTCGGTACGCATTTGATTGGGTTTCTCTATTTTATAGAGCTGCGCTTCGCCCGGAGTGGGGTGCTGCGCCAGGAGCCCTACTGCCTGGAGCTGCAGGCGCGCGACCTGACCATCCAGGCCCGGAATGTGTCCAGCTCGGCGACGGCGCACGTCTGCCTGCACGTGGACACCAGCCGGCTGCACGAGAGCGACCAGGAGCGGCCGCAGGCGCTGCCGCTGCGCGTGCGCCAGCAGCGCATCTTCGACAGCGCCGGGGATGTGCTGGACGCGGATGGGGCAGGCGCGGGCCGCCGGCGACTGAGCGTCGGCTACGAGAAGGATGTGTTTGTGCACCGCGCCGCAGCCGCGTTTTATCGCGTGGCGCAGCCGGAGGGATTTCTGGAGCTGCACGGGGCGCGTGGCTGGAGGTTTGCGCTCGCCGAGGATCGGAGCGGCGCCTTCGGGCTCACGGAGACGGCGGGCATTGTCTATGTGCGCGACGCGCTGGCCCTGGAGCACGCGCCGGAGACGATCTATCTCCTGAACGTCACCTGGCTGGATGCGGAGAGGCGGCCGCACGCGTTCGTCATCAATGTGCACCTGGTGGAGGGCAGGCCGGCGCTGGCCAGCTGCGAGCTGCGGCTGAAGTCGCGCTCGCAGACCTGCGCCCAGGTCAAGTATCGGACGCAGTGCGTCCGGTTCTGCGGCCTGGCCACCAATGGGGGCGCGTGCGTCTGGCGCGGCTCCAGCACGGCCATGTTCGGGCGCAACTACGGCTCCTGTGTGCCGGACGCGCGCTACTGTCCGGATCATGTGTGCGATGCCCTCGAGGAGCTCAATCCGCATGCCTGTCCGCAGGATTGCACGCCCGCCGCACGCATCGTCGGCCCCCACACCAGCAACGACAATGGGCGTGGCATACTGAGCGGCTCCGGCACCTGCCTGTGCGAGGACAACGGCCGGTGCTCCTGCGCCCCGCTGCCCGACGAGGATGAGGCCAAAACCCGGCGCCAGCGCAAGCGCAAAAATGAAACGGAGCCGGATCTGGTCAGCGTCTCGCCCGTGCAGGAGCAGGGGCCGCAGCCGGAGCAGGATCCGGATCAGGGCGCTCTGGCGCTGGGCGTGCTCCATCTGGCGGGCATGGAGTGCAAGCGCTCCTGCCTGCTGGTGGTCATCAGCTGTCCGCTGCTCTTCGTGCTGCTGCTGCTCTGCCTGCTGCTCTCCCAGCGCAAGCTCTGGCAGCGCCGCCTGGGCAAACAGTCGGCGACGCCGGGCGGGAAGCAGGCGCTGCCGGCCAGCCTGGAGCCGGAGTCGGCTGGCGGGGATCTGCCGCTGATGCCGCTGCAGAGCTGCTTCAGGTTCGAGAGCGCCGATGCCAAGTGGGAGTTCCCGCGCGCCCAGCTCCAGCTGGACACCGTGCTGGGCGAGGGCGAGTTCGGGCAGGTGCTGAAGGGCTATGCCACCCAGATTGCCGGGCTGCCCGGCGTGACCACCGTTGCGGTGAAGATGCTGAAGAAGGGCGCCAATTCGGTGGAGTATATGGCCCTGCTCTCCGAGTTCCAGCTGCTGCAGGAGGTCTCCCATCCGAATGTGATCAAGCTGCTCGGCGCCTGCACGCAATCCTCGGAGGCGCCGCTGCTCATCATTGAGTATGCTCGATACGGTTCCCTGAGGAGCTATCTGCGGCTCAGCCGGAAGATCGAGTGCGCCGGCGTGGACTTCAGCGATGGCGTCGAGCCCGTCAATGTCAAGATGATGCTCACCTTTGCCTGGCAAATATGCAAGGGCATGAACTATCTAACGGAGCTGAAGGTGGGTTTCAACTCTCGAGGGGATTAGCTTGGCTTGAGCGGGTTTCTTTTTTTTCAAGGGAATATATTAGTTCTTCTTAACAGGAGAAGGGAGCTCCTTTAGGTTAGATCTTTAGAAGATCTTCAAAAATGCCTTTGATCCATTTGTAATCTTAGCTCAGAATAATACTTAAAATGTACAAAAATTATATTTTCAATATTCATTTATTTAGAGTTCTATTTTCATTCTCTTTCTCGAACTGAAGAGAGTATATTGGGTTTTATTCAACGTTCGTTAACCCGTTTTCAACTGATTTACGCTCTTTTACCCTGAACAAGTATTGCGCAGTCGGTTATAGCCAACTTATTTTATTTTAATAATTTTTAAAGAATTTCCTTCGTTCGGTTCGAGCTTAGGTTGGGTTGAATTTTTTGGGTAACTTGGGCTGAAAATGAACTAACTGACTAACTCAGAACAAGTATTGCGCAGTCGATTACACCCGACTGAAACTTGTTTGACTTTAATAAATTATTTCAATAATCTCTAGGAATCAGGTTCGGTTCGAGCTTAGGTTGGGTTGATTTTTTAACTTGTGCGGTTCAATGTTATTTTTATGAACCTACAAATTGTTGATCAGGTTTTCAACAGGTTTGGGTTACAAAACACTTTGTCTTCCGTACATATATATATCATATCTATCATAGATAGTTTATCTTTATCCTGCTCCTTGCCTTGCTTTTCCAGTTGGTGCATCGCGACTTGGCCGCTCGCAATGTGCTCCTTGCCGATGGCAAAATCTGCAAGATCTCCGATTTCGGATTGACGCGCGACGTCTACGAGGATGATGCGTATCTGAAGCGATCGCGGGATCGTGTGCCCGTCAAGGTAAACGTTTTAAAATTACTTTGTTTTTAAACACTCAAGACCTCATGCGTATTTCTTTCGGACAGTGGATGGCGCCCGAATCTCTGGCGGATCATGTGTACACCAGCAAGTCGGACGTTTGGGCCTTCGGCGTGCTCTGCTGGGAGCTGATCACGCTGGGCGCCTCGCCGTATCCGGGCATCGCGCCACAGAATCTCTGGTCCCTGCTCAAGACCGGCTATCGCATGGAGCGTCCGGAGAACTGCTCCGAGGCCGTCTACTCCGTGATACGCAACTGCTGGGCGGACGAGCCGAACGCACGGCCCTCCTTCAAATATCTGGCCGCGGAATTTGAGAAGCTGCTGGGCAACAATGCCAAGTACATTGAGCTGGAGACGAATGCGGTCTCCAATCCGCTCTACTGCAGCGATGAGGCGGCCCTGATGCCCGGCCAGGAGCTGGTCGAGCAGCTGGGCGAGCCGGAGTCACTGCAGCATTTGTGGTCGCCGCCCAAGATGAACAGCTACGATTTGGAGCTGCCCAACAGCCGGGAGGAGTCCGTTGCGGAATTTCAAGCGACCGGGACAGCTGCTGGAGCAGCTGCTCCGCCCGGCTACGATCTGCCCCGGCCACTGATCGAGGCCAGCACCACGGAGCAGGTGCTGCGCTACGAGAACGATCTGCGCTTTCCGCTCAACATACGCAAATCCAGCTGTGCGCCCAGCTACAGCAACATGACCAACGGCGCTCCGGCGGCAACCGCTCTGCCGGAGTACGCGGTGCCCGTGAAGCGGGGACGCTCCTACATGGACATGACCAACAACACGTTGATACCCGACAATCTCGACAATCGCGACTTTGAGAAGCACCTCTCCAAGACCATCTCATTTCGCTTCTCCAGCCTGCTTAATCTCAAGGATCCCGAAACGCCTCAGCCCCACGCCGAGGATGCCGTTTAAAATTAAAAAAAAAAACCGAAATATTTTTCAAAAATTTGTCTTCGATCCTTCTTCCCATTATTTCTAACAGCGCCTGAATTTTTAGTTCAAATTGTTTGTTAATTAGTTTTAATCTTATGTATTATATATATCCTTAGCTTTATCTTGTTGCCAAAATTAACTCGAATACTCTGTTTGCATTTACAGTGTGGAGCTTGCACGACTTTGAAACCAAAATTATCTGAGAAATGAATTTTTATAGATAATTTTTTAAAAAATTTATTTTTAATTTTCTGTGTTTAAGCTTGCAACCTTATTTGAAAAATATGCGACATATATATTCGAATTTCTTTTGTCGTAAAATATCAAATTGACAGATTGACTTGATTGATACCCTATAAAATATTTCATATATTACAAATTTAAAAATTCCAAAAATACGTAAAAAAAACTATTATATTTTTTTTTTGTATTTTTTCCACTTATTTAAAGTCATTTTAAACCATTACCGAAACAAAAAACTTTTTAATAAATAAAAATAATTAAAATATTCTAAGAACTTGCTTTATAGTTAGTTTTTAGTTTCGTTTTCGAGTCAAGCTTCAACATTTTAATAATTTTTAACCATAATCATCATTAATTTTTAATGGATAATCATTAAACAAACTTTCCAATCTTTTCACTCCAATCGAAATAATTATAGGCTTAAAAATCGAAGGTCTATGCCATATTTGTATGAGCTATTGTTGCCTTTTTTAAAAAAAATTTTAATTTAATCTTTAGAGCTAGAACATACACCATTTTTATAAAATATTAAAAAAATACGCTTCTTGTCACAAAAAATTTAAATTAATCATGATTTAGCTTTAAGCAAGAAAATCAAAACTTTTGTGTTGTGCAATTTTCAAAAAACAAAAAACAAGCATTTTCATAATATTTTAAGTCAAGTATTTAGAGCATACCAAATATTTATAAATATATATTTATTCATATTGTATATTTAACTTGAAAGCCTTAAAAAATTCGCTTAACATTTGTGCCCAAGTATTTCTAGCACTAAACTAAAAGTTAGGCACTTGCATTATAATATATATAAAGCATACAAAGATATATTAGGATAAGCCTCAAGAAATTGGACCATTTGTACTTATTGATGTATATGCCAAAAATTAGACTGTATATAAAGATATCTATATATATATAAATATACATTTGTATGCCATTTCTATAATAAAAATATTCCATATATATTTCAACTAAAATCAAAAATATAATCTATTACTCCTCGGGCACCAGCAGATTGAGACTGGATGCACTGGCCACGCTGCCCAGAAAGGTTTCCTCATCGCCGCGCACAGAGAGCGCCTCCCTGCCCGTGCACACCTTGCGCTCCCGTATCATGGCCGTGCGCTCCCAGCGCGATCCTTTGCAGCTGCTGCAGCTGTGCTTGGGCAGCTTGAAGACGGTGGTGGTGCGATTGCCGCAATCCTTGCACTGATAGAAACGCTTCTGGGCATCCACCACCTTCAGCGGATGCCGCTCCTCCTTGCAACGCTCGGCGGCCGCAAACGCCGTATATTTGCAGCGCTGACAAATGACCGCCTTGCAGGGCATTTTGTAGGTGCTCAGCATTTTCTCCTCCATGGCCTCTTTGCGCTCCAGCTTGTTGAAGTAATCGTTTTGGGCTTCCTGTTCGCGCATCTCCACCAGATTCGAGTGTGCGGATGTGGCGGCCATGATGCGTTCCAAGCGCGTTTTACGCATCAACTCCCGATCCTCCTCCTCCAGCTTCTGACGCTTGGCACTGCTGGAGAACTTCTCGTTGAGCTCATCGATGGCGCGTCGCTTGCCCGTTTCGGTGCCGCGCGTGGAATTCGGATTCACTCGCTCCAGTGGCTTCTTCTTGAGCAGCGCTGCTGCTTTCAATTTGGCGCTCTGCGCCTGCCTCGCGCCAACGTTCACCTCGAAGGTGAAATTCTCGCTGGACGCGAGTTTGGGCGTGAGGCTGGCATCGAAGGAGAATCCCCGATTCTTGAACTTGTCCGGCACGTTCTGCGGCGTTGTGGGCACGGCAGCTTCCTTGGGCGCGGGCGCGGGCGCGGGCGTGGGCGTGGGCGTGGGCGTGGCAGGTGTTGCCTGCGTTGTTTCTGTTGAAAAGCGTTCATTTTCCGCGCGCAGCAGACGCAAGCGCTCCAGATCCTGTTGGCGCTGCTTGCTGGTCGCCTCCACATTGCCGGCCAGACGGGAGACGGGTCCGCCGCGCTCCGCATACGGCACACTAGCAGGAATGCAGCTGCGGGGCTTCGATTCGTGATCAACGCCGTGGGCAAAGGGCGACACATCGTAGCCGGCCAGCTTGCCCAGACGCTCGCGCTCCTTGTTGATCAGCTTGGCGCTCTTGCGTGCCGGCACCGCCGAGAAGGATTGACCGCCATAGAACACCTCGCTTTTGCCTGCGTGAAAACGAATATATAACTTAAATGGGATACATATGGTAGTGGCTACTACTCACCCAACACCTTGTTGCGCAGCTCGTTAAGACCCCTTCCCGTGGTGGCCGATTGCAGTTCGGAGCGCCTGGACATCTTGCCAAACTCCTGCTTCACATGGAACACACAGTAATCGCAGTCCGTTAGATTCACCAGAGCTGTGCATTTGTCCCCATTCTTTTTGGTTGCCCGGCATGTGCCCAGATCCTTGGACTGGCCCAGTATCATCACCTTCTGTGAGGTGTCGATGGACAGGCAGGCGACATCGTTGCTGCCCGCACGCTTCTCAAAGATCGTTGGATTGAGCACGGCCAGGCACATGCCCTCCGCGGTCTTCCACAGCGCTTTGTGCGCCTCCTTGAAAAGAAAGATCGAGGCAGTCTTGACCTCACCGCGCAGATCCGACAGACGCCACGTGGAATAGGGATCACCTTTTTTGGTATTGCGCACCGGCTGCTTGGAAACGAGGGCGCCGGCAATGACCCAATCTTTGGCCAAATCGCCGCGTTCTATGTGAAATGCGAGACCGGAAAAAGGCACCGCCTTGCGTCCGCCCATGCGCTCCTGCAGCAATGCGCTGGATATCAACGGATTGATCATGCGCAGCCCAAACACGGGATCTGTGTAAATGGCAGAGATCGTGGACTGCTGCAGGGCAGGACTGGACTTGGTAGCTGCTGCTGCTGCCGGCGGGGGTCGCTGGAAGGTGTTGCTCGTCAGCGCCTTTCTTTGGATGGGATTGTGCGGGTTCTTGAGACGCAGCGCCTCCGGCTGTGGCGTTGAGGTGACCAGCTTTGTGGTTGCCCTCAGCGACTGGTCCACCTCCCGCGACACTTTGCTCTCGTGCGCGGTTTCACGTTGTTCTTTGAGTTTTTTATTGATATCACTGCCATATTCATTGTACTTGCGCTCCAAGAAGTTCTTGACCTCTTCGTCGTCAGATGAATCGAGTTCCGGCTCTGTGGGTTTCGCCTTTGGCTTCTCAGACGCTTTGGTTGCTTTCGTCACCGTCACCTCGTAGCTGAATGCGTCCGCAAAGTTTTTGTCATCACGCAAACGGGGCACTGCATTGGCCAAAGTTGGAGGCGCCGTTGCTCGAGCTGCGTTTGCATTTTCCGCCTGATCGTTTTCAGCTTCGCCCAGCAGTTTTTCAAGTGCCAAAATTTCGGCTTCGTCTTCGATGCTTATATCGGACTGTGATACATTTGCGGGAGCCATTGTCTACGGTTGTTATTATACTATACAAATTAATACTTGTTCACAACGTAACCGAAGTCGCGCGCACACAAATCATTTTTGGCGGGCCCAGCTGGTGTGTATTGAAAAACGTCGCACGGTTTGCATTCACTGGCACCAGGGCTGAAAACTGTTATCGCTAATCGTTATAACATATCTGCAGAAACACTAAAATGTCTTAGTGTTGTATAATTACTATTCGTTCAAGTTACTCTCAATGCGGGAACTACATGACCACTAAAATGTATAAAATTGCACTTTTGCGGTGCATTTGCAAAATTTAAATTCACAATAGAGTGTCAAATCTAAGTATACATGCATACATTAAATTTCTTTAACCAAATATATGAATATGAACTTTTGCAATTTGTTCAATTGAGCCATTAGTTCTTTTTCGTTTATGCACAACCCAACACTAATTTCTTCGTCAATATGTCATCTTTCGGCTTTTATTCGCGAAAATTTTAGTTGCGGAGCACCTTAATATTTAAATTTAATGCTCTGGACAGTGCTAAATCGCAGCCTCCGGCCTGTCTAATATACACGAACAACACGGAATATCAAACAGACACCCACGTGCCTGCCACAGTGGCTCTCGTAAGCCCCTGAAAATTGTCAAATATTTGCGGTTGGACGGAGACGGACGCGGTGCCGATTTGCCAACAAAAAAATAAAAAGAAAAGAAAATAGACATAGTGCAGAACTTTCAGCTAACCGGGCTCCGCACCAACAATAATTGTGTATTTAGTGTTTAAGAATAAAGTTGTTTTTTTGCCATTGCTACAGGCCTATCGTTCCGCCCGGCAATTAGTAAGAAGGTAAGCAGAAATGCAACATCAGCCAGCGCCTGTCGCTACCCGCGCATCTCTCCTTTATTATTATTAATTTTTTGTAGTTGCTGCGTTTGCAAATGCGTATTTTTGATCGATTTATGTGTTCAATAGCGAAAAAACGCATGCCATAAAGTGAATCGTGGTCGTTTTGTGGTTAGAGCTTGATTCAAAACCATTCCCCACGTGTGTCCCCCAAGCGCATCTCAAATTGCGGCTCGTTGTTGTTGTTTTTGTTGATAGCCTTTGACTTGCTTCTACTCTTATCGCAATGCAACTTTGCCTGAAGGCATGCTGTGTGTAGAAACGGGCACACAGATTGTGATTGATCCAAGAAGCAATTTAAAAATTCAAGCATAGAGTTGCCACACAAACACAATAACAACAGTGACAAACATTGCCCATTTACAGTTGTTGCCTTTGCACATTTTGTTTAACGCATTTTCGCATTCCACAGCTTTGCATTGCTTGCTGCTGCTGCTGTTGACTGTCATCTATTTTGCTTTGCTCCGCTCTCCTCGCATCTCACACCAACACACACACAGTCACACATCAGCCGCTCTCATGCTCTTTCTGCATGTCATCTGTCGCGGTCAGTAGCCCGTCCCGGCCCCAACACCCATACGCAATCGAATCAAATAAATGGCCCAGTGTGCAATTTTCATTTTGAGAAAAACACACAAAAAATTGGATTTCGTTGCACCCGCACCCTTCATCTATCGCACTGATTAAGAAAAATATGCTCAATTTATTTGGAAGTCGTCGCCTTTTGACCTTGTTTTTTGTACACCGCCCCTCTTGTTACTCATTGCTGTTGACCAAAATGGAAATGTTTGTTGTCTCTATCGTAGAATTGTCGGAAAACTTGAGCTGACAATTTGTCTGCATGTTGAATGATTCTACGTGCGATCCACAAGATTTTACCGGTATGTGTTATTTTCATTTGTTACCAGTTAACAATCGTTGTTTATTGCATTTGGCTTTAAATTCCATTTCGACCTTGTTGCACCCGCTTCAATTACACAGCCAGTTGTGGCACTGTATAAATAGGCCTAAAGATCTGGCTCACATCGCTAGTTGCAGTTTGTTGCTGTAGAAGATCGCATGACTTTACATTATTAACACAATCTTTTAATCACGCCATCTCTTCTTCCTTCTCTCACTGGACAGTGTTGCAACGATAAAGATATGAGTTCAAATATATTTCTAATGACAGCGGAGAATGGACTGCGACACGATAAAATTGTTATACTTGATGCTGGCGCACAGTATGGCAAGGTAAGTGTAATCGATGCCAACAAAAATATATTAATTGCACTAATTAATTGATTTTTGTTTTGCAGGTCATTGATCGCAAGGTACGAGAACTTTTAGTGGAGTCCGACATTCTGCCACTGGATACGCGAGCTTCGACGATACGTGATGGTGGCTATCGGGGCATCATCATATCCGGCGGTCCCAATTCAGTTTATGCAGAAGATGCGCCCGCGTACGATCCGGATCTGTTCAAGCTGAAAATCCCTATGTTAGGCATCTGCTATGGCATGCAATTAATCAACAAAGAGTTCGGCGGCACCGTACTCAAGACGGACGTGCGCGAGGATGGCCAGCAAAATATTGAAATTGAGACGTCATGTCCGTTATTTAGGTATGCATCCTCATTGTAGAATCCCCAATCCCGACAAGCAGCAACAAGAAAGCGTTCGAATTGTCAGCATATTTGAGCGCTGATACAATGCTGCCAGAGCAAATCAATGCCAGGAACAGTTCAGTTTAGCGTAGTATATAAACTGATCTACACATGGCTTTACACTTATTTTAAGCTATAATGATAATGCCTTGCAATTAATCAAGATTTATCTCTTACAGCCGCCTTAGCCGCACACAGTCTGTGCTGCTCACCCATGGCGATAGCGTTGACCGTGTGGGCGATAAACTTAAGATTGGCGGCTGGTCAACGAATCGCATTGTTACGGCAATTTACAATGAGGTCATGCGCATCTACGGTGTTCAATTTCATCCAGAAGTAGACTTAACAATTAATGGCAAACAGATACTGTCAAATTTTCTATATGAAATATGCGAGCTAACGCCAAACTTTACCATGGGCAGTCGAAAAGAGGAATGCATACGCTATATACGCGAGAAAGTGGGCAATAACAAAGTTTTGGTATGTCACAAAATCGCAAATTGCACTTAGCAAAAACAAAACTAACCTGTGAAACTCTTTCCAATCCAGTTACTGGTCAGTGGCGGCGTCGATTCGAGTGTTTGTGCAGCGTTGTTGCGACGTGCGCTGCATCCCAGCCAAATAATTGCGGTGCATGTGGATAATGGTAATATTGGACTCATTTACATTTACAACAGCAACTTGTTCACGTCCTGTATCCTTGTAGGTTTCATGCGAAAGAACGAAAGCGAAAAGGTGGAGCGTTCGTTGCGAGATATTGGCATTGATTTGATAGTGCGTAAGGAAGGATACACGTTCCTCAAGGGCACAACGCAAGTGAAGCGACCCGGCCAGTACTCTGTGGTTGAAACGCCAATGTTATGTCAGACCTATAATCCAGAGGAGAAGCGTAAAATAATTGGTGATATATTTGTCAAAGTGACCAACGATGTTGTCGCTGAATTGAAACTGAAGCCCGAGGAGGTGTTGCTGGCTCAGGGTACACTGCGACCCGATCTGATCGAGTCGGCATCAAATATGGTCAGCACGAATGCGGAAACCATCAAGACGCATCACAATGACACGGATCTAATTCGGTAGAGCGATAGCATATTCAAGATTATTTTTATTTTAGTTTGTTTTTTTGGGTATGCTTTGGGAAAACTATTAGAAATTCATGTGTAACGGAAGCAGTCCATAAATGGAACATATAACTGGAGCCAAACACTTTAAAGAAATTGAGCCTACAACAAGTTGTAGGCAAGTGCCGGCACTGGTCTGCCAAGGATACTATTATTACTTATAGTTTACCCATTTTTACATTATACATCGAATCTTTCGCTTAAGCCTATTGACTAATACAGTTAATACATTTACAGTGAGCTTCGTAATGCTGGACGGGTTGTAGAGCCGCTGTGTGACTTTCACAAGGATGAGGTGCGCGATCTCGGCAATGATCTTGGCCTGCCAGCGGAATTGGTGGAGCGACAACCGTTTCCGGGACCTGGGCTAGCCATTCGCGTGCTGTGCGCCGAGGAAGCATACATGGAAAAGGATTACTCAGAAACACAGGCATGTAAACAGGACAATCTCATTTAGCCGCCGTATTCAAATGTAATTATGCTAATCGAATTTAATACTTTAGGTCATTGTACGGGTTATTGTGGACTACAAAAACAAACTGCAAAAAAATCATGCGCTTATCAATCGTGTAACGGGCGCCACCAGTGAAGCTGAGCAGAAGGAACTACTGCGCATATCTGAAAATTCGGATATACAGGCTACGTTGTTGCCGGTGCGCTCGGTGGGTGTGCAGGGTGATAAGCGATCCTACAGCTATGTGGTGGGTTTGTCAACGACGAGCCAGGAGCCCAACTGGCCGGATTTGTTATTTTTGGCCAAAATTATTCCACGTATATTGCATAATGTGAACCGAGTCTGTTATATCTTTGGCGAGCCCGTGCAGTATCTAATTACGGATATAACGCACACAACCCTCAACACGGTAGTTCTGGCGCAGCTTAGACAAGCGGATGCCATTGCAAATGAGGTGAGCATTTAAAAAATATGATTATTTATTGTTATAATTATATATTTTTTTATTTTAATAGATTATAATGCAAGCGGGTCTGTATCGTAAAATCTCACAAATGCCCGTCGTCCTTATACCCGTGCACTTTGATCGTGATCCCATTAATCGCACGCCCTCCTGCAGAAGATCGGTTGTGTTGCGTCCATTTATAACGAACGATTTTATGACTGGTGTGCCAGCTGTACCCGGCTCCGCTCAACTGCCATTACAAGTGAGTCGCACTTGAACTTGGAACAAGTTAACATGTCATATTATTGAAATAATTGTTTTCTTCTATAGGTTCTAAATCAAATTGTACGCGATATATCAAAATTGGATGGAATCTCGAGGGTTCTGTACGACCTGACAGCCAAGCCACCCGGCACCACCGAGTGGGAATGATGCGTTCAAACCAAAATCCTTTAACAGCCATTTCATAGAGATATGTAGAAAAAATAGAGACGCATGAGACAATAGCAGAGATGCCGCCTGCTGCTCGTCCAATTCTGGTACGGTTAACATCTTCTATTGAGCAAAACTGAGAGCAACTGAGGAAGCGCGTAAATACAGTTTAGAGTGCCGCTTTAAAAGAAAACAAAAGAAATCGAAAATAACTAATACCTACAACAACCAACCACAAATATTAACAAAAACAATTCAGGTTTATAATATCGATTATTGTGTGTAAATTAAAGAAGTAACTGGAAATAATGTCAAACAAACAGAAATTAACACCATATGGCAAAAATAATAATGGCCCTATATTAAAAATATTAAATCTAAACATGTACGAAAGCATGTGCGAATTGTTCCTTTTATGAAAAGGAAAATAACCGAAAGAAAAAACACAAGAATCATAAGAAACAAAAACAATTTATTTACGCATTTTTTAGTTATATACATAATTCAATATATATATATATATATATATATATATATATATATATATATATCTTTATATATATACTTACACATATATGCATATATATACATATATACATGTACATACATATATATATTTATATATATATATCTATATGTATATATGCAGATATTAATTTAATGCAAAAGCATGTTCTGAACGTTGTAAATTTGCATAAAACTGTTTTCGGAGAAATCGTGATTGCAAAACAGAAAATTGTAAGAAGTACGAAATATTAAAAAAAAAACTAGTGTAAGCTAAAATTATGAATTGTTATATAAAAACGTTTTACTATTTAAATGGCTAAAACCGCAGCAAAACAAATTATTATGATAAAAAAAAAAATAATAAAATAATACTAAAAAGAAATGTAATAAAATCGAAAAAGGCTATATGTAAATATGATCTTGAATTTCATGCAAGCAAAAACAATTATTAATTTTTCAGTTATGCAGCCCGTTCCGCTACCCATCTACGGCAGCTTATGAAATGCCTCCGGCGTCAGGCTAAACGTGCAGCATCGAGAATTTCGCAAGTGCTCCAGTTTCTTAAGTTTTTGTGCATATGAGATGTTGCTTTTACTTTTATTGTTTTTAGCTGCGAGGGTCTTCTGGCTTACGTTTTCAGATTCTGGCGGTGGCTAATGGATTATCAATATATAATATATTATAGAAAACTATTAAAATAAAAAAATAGTAACTATTTTTAAGCATTTTTATGATTTCTAATATTAATCATACATTTATAGGATTGTCCAATATTGTGCCTACGAATGCTTTAGTTTTTTAATGGCAGAATTTAACGCCAATGTTAACAGCACATTGGATTTACAAGTTAAGATTGGTTAAAATATTTATTAACAAATCCCTACCCTTACCGCTTTTGGCGTCGTACGATCGAACATGTGTTTCAATAAAAACTGAAGTTGTTCCGAATAGCGCAATTTTGGTGGCAGTTGATCGTACGTATTAAAATATTTAGCCTCCTGTTCGTGCAGCTGTTCCAATTGGACATTATAGCGCCACAGGAGAATAAGTTGTTTCCATTTGCCGAGCCTTGGATTGGGAAATGCACGACAGATCATCTTATTGGCGATCTCATTCCAGATTTCCTCCTTCAATGCAAAATTACAGAAATCCTTGTGGTTCTCCATCCACAAGCATTCGTGCTTTTTGTACAAATCAATGAGCTTAAAATACTGGCGCCATTTGTGCTTTTTGCGCTCCTTAAGAGCTCGTCCAGAGCTTGTCAGCGATATGAAAGAATTCGAAGTTTGTGGATGCATAATGTTGGACAGTTAATTTTGACTATTTTCGATTTAAATATTTTACATGTAAAACTGTATACTGCTGTTGAATTATATCTGTATATAGTTTGTCATTTTATTCATTTAATTTCGGTAACAATCTAAAAATTGTAAGTTTTAGTTTTATAATTGATACAATTAATTTAAACAAATTGTTACGAGTGTTGGTGTGGATTGGGGGTCTGGGATGCTTCCAATTCGTAATTTATGTGACCGCTTATTGTCTGCTTTAAGAAATGAGGTAACAAAAACTTGCAACTTTTTTGGCTTTTTTTTATACATATTACAAGAAATTTTATTCGCATTCGCAGCAAACAAATTTGCAAAACAAAGTTCAACTAAATATAATAGGTGTATGTATAATGTATAATTTGTATATATATAAAACTGTTTCACAATTTCTCGTTTTCACTTTCGATTACATAACTTTTACTATTAGCACTTTTCGACACTGAATTAAAAATCTTTTAAAAAAGCAACTCGCAAAAAAATAATATAAAAAAATAAATCAAATATATAGAAAACAATACCATAATTTGATTGCTTGCGTTTTATGTCGGGTATATAAGTAACTATGTGTGTGTGTGTGTGATTGGGTGTATCTTGAGTGTGTAGGTGTGTGTGGGAGGCGAGGGGTTCTTATTGGGCCAACTCCTTCATGCGGTTGAGAGCGCTGCCAGCCTTGAACCAGCCAATCTGCAGATCGTTAAGCGTATGGTTCAGCTTAATCTTCTCCACCTTGTCGCCATTCTTGATCTCACACTCGACGGGCTTGCCGGGCGCCAAACCATTCAGATTCAGCAGCGAAATCTTGCTCGTGGGTTGAATCTATATATAAACATAAAATATTTAAAACAATCTTTAATTTCGTATGTTTTACATGCGACTCACCTTGTCGTAGTCAGCGGGATTGGCGAAGGTCAGCGGCAGGAGACCCTGTTTCTTAAGGTTCGTTTCGTGGATGCGCGCAAACGACTTCACAATGATGGCGCGTCCGCCCAAGTGACGTGGCTCGAGAGCGGCATGCTCGCGGGAGGAGCCCTCGCCGTAGTTCTCATCACCGACGGCCACCCACTTGATGTTGTTGGCCTTGTAGTCGCGCGCCACCTCGGGCACATTGCCCCAGCTGCCGGTGCGCTGGTTCTTGATCTTGTTCATCTCATTGTTCTCGTAGTTGGTGGCGCCAATGAACATGTTGTTGGAGATGTTGTCCAAATGGCCGCGATACTTCAGCCAGGGTCCGGCAGCGGAGATGTGATCCGTGGTGCACTTGCCCTTGACCTTGATCAGAACGGTCATATCAGTCAGATCCTTGCCGTTCCACTTGTCGAAGGGATCCAGCAGCTGCAGACGCTTCGATTTGGGATCAACAGCGACCTTCACGGAATCGCCGCTCTGTTTAACGAAAGTTCCAATTTTAGAAACGAATTATATTTGTAAGCTTTGCCCAAAACTTACGGGTGGTGGGGCTGTGTAGGTATCCTGTCCGGGATCGAAGCCCCTGGAGGGCAGCTCATCACCGAAGGGCGCCTTAAGCTTGAACTTCTTGCCATCGGAGCCGGTGAGCTCATCGGTCAACGGGTTGAAATCCAGGCGACCAGCAATGGACAGAGCGGTGACCATCTCGGGGCTGGTCACAAAGCAATGTGTGGCCGGATTGGCATCGTTGCGACCGGTGAAGTTGCGATTGTACGAGGTGACAATGGTGTTCTTGTCGCCCTTCTTAATATCCTGGCGATCCCACTGACCGATGCACGGACCACAGGCGTTGGCCAGCACAGTGCCGCCGAACTTGTCAAACACCTCGGAGATGCCATCGCGTTCAATGGTGGCGCGAATCTGCTCGGAGCCGGGCGTCACATTGAATGGGATTTTCGACTTGAGACCATGGCCCATGGCGTCCTTGGCAATGCTGGCGCAACGACCCATGTCCTCGTACGAGGAGTTCGTGCAGGAGCCAATCAGGCCGACCTTGATGTCAATGGGGTAGCCGTTCTTCTTGGAGTTTTCGCCCAGCTTGCTAATGGGATGGGCCAAATCTGGTGTGAACGGACCATTCACATGCGGTTCCAGTGTATCCAGATTGATCTCAATCAGTTCGTCGTACTCGCAGTTGCTGTCGGGTGACAACACCTTGGCCTGGTATTTCTGGGCCTCTTTGGCAATGCTGCCGCGTCCGGTGGCGTTCAGATAATCAGCCATGCGCGAGTTGAAAGGGAAGAGCGAGGTGGTGGCACCAATTTCGGCGCCCATGTTGCAAATGGTGGCCATGCCCGTGCAGGAGATGGAATCAACGCCCTTGCCGTGGTACTCAATGATGGCGCCAGTGCCGCCCTTGACGGTCAAAATGTCAGCAACCTTTAGGATGACATCTTTGGGCGAGGTCCAGCCGCTAATTTTGCCGTTCAGCTTGACACCAATAACCTTGGGGCACTTGAGTTCCCAGGCAATGTCAGCCATGACATCCACAGCATCAGCACCACCCACGCCAATGCAGAGACCTCCAAGGCCGCCGCCATTGGGCGTGTGGGAATCGGTGCCGATCATCAGCAGACCGGGGAAGGCGTAATTCTCCAGAATAATCTGATGAATGATGCCGCTGCCTGGCTTCCAGAAGCCCAAACCGTACTTGGCGCACGTCGATGCCAAAAAGTCGTAAACCTCACGATTCAGGTCCTTGGCACGGGCCAAATCCTTGACTCCACCAATTTGGGCCTCAATCAAGTGATCGCAGTGCACGGTCGAGGGTACGGCGACCTTCTTCAGTCCGGACGAGATGAACTGCAGCAGAGCCATCTGTGCGGTGGCATCCTGCATGGCCACGCGATCGGGACGCAGACGCAGATAGGATGTGCCGCGCACAATATCCTGATTTGCTGGATCATCCAAATGCGAATACAGCACCTTCTCGGAAAGGGTCAGGGGGCGATTCAGACGACTGCGCACCACATCCAGACGCTTGCTCAGCTTATCGTAGGGCAGATAGACGTCCGTGTCGAATTTCGATAGGGCCACCTTGGAGGCGGCGTAGCAGGAAGCATGAAATTGACGCACCATGGGGTCCACAACATGTTTGCCCAGTTTGCACACCTGTATATCAAATTAGACAAGGGTTTGGGCAATTAGCACATGAGAATTTAATTAGAATGGAGCTCGCAGAGGTGGCCTCAAAGTTTCGGCTAAGTGTTTGTGTCTGAATTTGTGATTTAAAGTTAACATTATCATATTTACTAACATTTTGTTTGGTAATAAAAGTATTAGCCTATGCTATTACGATATTAAAACAAATAACATAATTGTTCATGTTAATTAACAGACAGATTTTGACAAATCCTTAAAAGTTGTGAATGCTTTAAATAACATTCTCAACTCTCTAACATTTGCTTGTCATGTTATTTAAATTTACTTGACTGTTACAACTACACAATTAGTTTGCAGTTAAGTAAATGTTTATAAACCATTCATTATGTGCCAATCGAAATGCATACATAATTCATCACAAATCACAGGTCGCACAATTCGCTCATTGCTAATACTATGCGTAAACCTTGTGATTCGTTTAGAAGCGCTATAAATAATAGTTGATTAACATATCACGGGCACTTATATGTTATTAATTAACTTGATTGACCAGCTGTATCAATAATTTAGCGATAAGATAGCTATTGACAACGGGGCATGCCACTAGATTAGAAATTGAGAAAAATATTGTGACTTAAGTTAATAATATGTATGCATATAATATACACCTTGATAGATAAGTGTGCTTGAAAAATTAAAATAAATTTAAAAAAATTGTAATTTTGTAATTGAAAAAGAATTTAATAAGTTGGTTGTTCTTCAGTTCAGAAAGGCCTTTTCTTGTAATTTCTCGAAATATATAGCTTAGACACGTGATCAATAAATAACAAAAAAATATATATATAGAAATAAACCAATTGCATGAAAAGGTCATTAACTTATCAACTTAACTTGGGATGTTAATGACCGCCCCCTACCGCAGCTGCACCCCTCAACCCAGCTGCATTTAATAATAAAAAATACCCAGCTTTAAGTGTTTAACAAGTATGAATAAATATAATGAGGACGCGTGAGTTTTACGCACACAAACACTGGAAAAAACCAAATAATTTTTATATACTATGTGGCATAATTAAAAATACTATCAAAGTGTCACAAGATAAGAACAACTAAGATATATGATAGGCTGCCGTAGCAATTGCCAGTTGAATAACGATGCTTATATAAATGCACGTTGTTTCAGTTTCTTGCAAATTTCGCATTGCATTTAAATGCAATGACCTTTAATCACATGCACCCACACACAGAAAACAGTTTGTGCACTACTGTTAAAATGTTGTGTTGAAAAAGCACCAGAAGATACTTTGATTAGGTAACAACATTTGAGTTCGTTTTTAGGTTAGAAAAGCGCAACGCGAAAAAATTGCAATTTGGATAGCGAACGAATTTGTTTAATCCGCTCATAAGCATATGAAAACAAATCATTTAGTTTGTGGCACACTTTGTGTAAATTTGTTATTGAAGTTACAAAGTGTTATCATCATAGATTTCATATTTATATGCGTGTCTGTCCATTTTCGATTGTGTGTGTGTGGTTGCACTGGCTCCGTATTTTGAGTTTTGGCATAGTTAATTGGCAACACACGTACCTGTGCCTGTGCATTCATTAATCTCGCTGCCATAATTACGCGATTTTTTTTAACTAGTTATAAACACTCGAAATTCTTTGTGTGTGGTGGTCTTTTAAATTTTAACTCAGTCGTACATCAAAATTTTCAGCCCTCTCAGCCGGAAGATTTTAACACAGACTGAGCGCAATTCGTAAAATTGGCTCGCGGCGAGGGTGACATCGTATTAGAGATGAGCAATTGCTTCGGTTGTGACTGGCAAATTTCGATAAGCGCAGTATACCTAAAAATTGTGTATTACAAAATTTAGACAATGGTTACAATTTAGAATATGTTCAAATAACTGTTTAAAGTATATATTTAATAACTGCTATTTGAAATTTGATTTAAAAAAGTTACCCAACCTCTGATCAAAATCACGATGCCACACATCGCTAGCTGATGAACCGATGGTATCGATAAATAAGTTTTCTGCCGTTAGGCAGCACTGTTTTAATGTTTTGTTTGCGTGGGTGATGGGCGGGCGCAACCATTTGTCACAACTGTGCGAATAATATATCAGTTGGAAAATACATAAAATAGAACGCTCCAGAAATGCTTAATCAATTCACTGTTTGGCATTACAATGTCGGATCGTCGTAAGCGTAGTTGTATGCACGAAGTAACTGTCGACTATCAGGCAGTACCGTTAAACGGAGATGCAACGGAAATTCTCAATCGAAATTCAAACTCAACGTCGACGTCGACGTCAACGACTACGTCATGCTGCAGGCGTCCCACAGTAGCCGGGGCAGATACGCCAAATGCACTGTGCTGTGGCCACGGCTACATTATACCCGTGCTTATACTCTTTGTGCTGGTGTTGATTGTGCTCCTGTTGCCCTGGGAGACCCTAAATGGCCACATGGACGAAACCACCCCCGTGGAGACGCCGTTGCCCTGTCAACTGCAGCTGGTGGAGACGATACCGATTGGCTTAAACTACACGAGCGATAGCCCCAAATTCCTGAGCACCTTCGAGGCGTGGCAATTGCTGCTGAACAAGGCAAGGTCCACGGTTGACATTGCTGCTCCGTATTGGACGCTGCGTGGCGTCGACATCAACGACAGCAGCACAGGGCCGGGTGAGCAGCTCTTTCAGCGTTTGCTCTCCAACGGCGATGTGGGCAAGCCCAAGCTGCGCATACGGATTGCGCTGAACAAGAGCCTGGAGAGCGCCTGGCATGCGGATGCCAAGATCTTTGCCAACTATGGCGCCGCTCAGGTGGTGGCCGTCAAGCTGGCCAATGCGGGCGCCCTGCACACAAAGCTCTGGATCGTGGATGGCCAGCATTTCTACCTGGGCAGTGCCAACATGGACTGGCGTTCGCTGACCCAGGTCAAGGAGCTGGGCGTGCTGGCCCAGAACTGTCCGCAGTTGGCGCGCGATTTATCCAAAATCTTCAGGGCCTACTGGCAGCTGGGCAGCGATAAGGATGCAGCCGTGCCCGTTCACTGGTCCTGGCTGTATCATTCCCACTACAATCTGCGTCATCCCATGCTGGTCAGAGTGAATAAAAATGTTACCATGCGTGCCTATATATCCAGCGCCCCGCCGCCACTAACGGCCAGTGGACGGACCCACGACCTGGATGCCATCCTGAACAGCATCGATACGGCTCTGGAGTACGTGCACATTGCCGTTATGGACTATTATCCGCTGATAGTGCTCGGCGCCAAGGTGGAATTCTGGCCGCCCATTGACAATGCGCTGCGCCGGGCTGCCGTTAACCGTGGCGTGGCCATTAAGCTGCTGGTTTCCTGGTGGAAGCATTCCGATCCCAACGAGGATAACTATCTGCGCTCGCTGCAGGAGTTGTCCACACCAAACCAACAAGTAGATATACAAATTGTGAGTATTTTGGGGGAAAGTTTGGAGGAGAACTTTTAAATATATTCCCTTATTTATTTTGCCTTGCCCTTCAGCGCCGTTTCATTGTGCCTTCGGATGAGCAGCAGTTGAAGATACCCTTTGGACGCGTCAATCACAACTCCTACATGGTCACCGAGAAAATTGTCTATATCGGCACCTCCAACTGGTCGGGCGAGTACTTTACCCACACGGCCGGCGTGGGTCTGATCCTCGCAGATGTCGACTTTGAAAATGAGACACAGCATACGCTGCGCTCGGATGCTTTCAATATATTTGCACGGGACTGGCACAGTCCGTATGCGTTGCCGCTGAAACATAATTTGCATCTTTGAATTTGTAATTTTGAATTTTGCGCGTACTCCTTTGTCGTTTTACAACACTGCCACACACAGCTGCTGCATGTCATAACAGACAGTTAGACAAACCTAACCTCAATGTAATACAAAATAAAATAAACACAAAAATTATGGCAAACAAAAAACCGACTCGCGATCTCGTTGGCATTATTTGGCGCAATTTCTGGCGTTCGCTGATGCCGCGCCAATATCGCGGCAACTACATTGGCGAGGACTACTACGGCAACAAGTTCTACGAGATACCGGCAAATCCGGCGATTGGCAAGCACAAATCCTCGCGCTGGTTCGAGCCGAGCGAAAAGGACGCCTTCGACCAGGAGCTGACCGCCGAATGGAAGGCGTGGCTGCGCGGTCGGCGCGAGCAGCCGCCCACACGCGATGAACTCATCAAGAACCTGCAGATCATGGAGATGAAGAAACGCAACGCCGCCGAACTGGAGGCGCAATACGCCAAGGACAAGGACGCGGGTGCGCTGCCCAAGCAAGTGGAGGGCCAAACGGTGGGCACGTATCCCAAGTACAAGGAGTACGAGGTGACACCCGGCAAGAAGTCATCGGAGAATTAACCACAAGTGTTTTCCATTCTCTGTTTATTTTGAAATGTTATTGTTGTTGTTAAATATACGTATTCCTAAATTAGTTTTACCAATCATTCAAATCTAAATCTTTGACAATATCCACAGCCGTGGCGGCTTCATCGTACTCATCGACAGGCTGCTCAACGGGCACCGCCACCTTCTGCTTCTTCTCCGGCTTCCGTTTCGGTTTCTTGGCTTGCGGCTGTTCCGCTTCGGAGTTGTTCTCCTCGTCCTCGTCCTCATCGTCATCGTCATTGGGAATGCCGGCCGCATAATCTTCTGAATCGGATGGGAACAGCTCCAGTTCGCCGTTTTCGTTGCGCACGGGCACGCCCGTCTTGGCCGCCGGTCGCTTCAGCTTGGGCACATCGTAGTCCGCATTGATGTCGTCCGTTTGGGCCGCTTGGCGACGCTTCTTGGTCTCGTGCATCTTCAGCCAGCTGGCATAGTAGATGTCCAACGGCGTGCGCTTGTTGCGCACCTGCTGCTCCCAGGCCTGCACCGCCTTCGCGTCCTTCAGGCCAAATGTGACGCAGCTCTTGCTGCGCTGCTGCTCAATGAAGCGACCGCTCTCCTGGATCTTCTCCAGCAGCTGCTTCAGCTTGCGCGTGTAGTTGGCATTGCGGCACTCCTTGAGGTACGCCTTGAGGGCCATCACCACCGGCACCACCAGGTCACTGAACGCCAGCGAGGTCGACTCATGCGCCAGGTACTCCAGCAGCAGGCCGCACACCTGCTCCACGACCTCATCTCGAAAGCCGTTCTCCGCCAGCTGCGCCTTGTTCAGGCGCAGGATGCACGTAAACTGCAGCGGCTTCATGGAGACCGCGGTGTGCTTGCGATTGAAGGTGTTGCTGCGCAGGACCTCCACAATGAGCGGCAGGACGGGCACATAGGTGTGCGTCTCCTTGGCCAGCGTGATGAGCGACTGCAGACAGTGGAAACGCAACGGGAAATACTGTGCCGTCGGGATCAGCCTTATCACGCCCGTGGCGATGGTCACCAGCGGATAGATCAGCGGCTGCAGCTGCGGCCTGTTCGAGCTCGCTCCGAGGAGATCCGCCCACAGGCGTAACGAATTGATGAACTGCCAATTGTAGACGGCCTGGAAGCTGTCCTTCTTCTTCAAAATGACCGCGTTGCGCAGGTGAATGGCCAGCTGGCGGATGTAGAGGAAGGCATGCTGGTAGGCGACATTCAGGTCCAGGGCGAACATCTCCACCAGCGAGCGGCGCATGAAATTGATGCCCGGCAGCGTGTTGGGCGACACAAACTTGGAGTTGCGCACATAGGCCAGGTACATGGCCTTCAGCACATGATTCAGCATGGTGGCCTGAGAGGAAACACCCCGTTAAAACCTCCATATGAACTCTCTGCGGGATTCGGGCCAACTCACCTGCTGTTTGCGTGTGATTTTGAGTATGCACAGGAAGGCCAAAACCCGCACCGTTTCATCCCCGGTGGACCAGAGCACAATCAGACGCTTCAGGATGGTCTTGCCCAGCGCTGTGAAGGGCGCCACCATGCCGGCCATCTGATGCAAATGCTTGAGCAGCACATTCAGTATATTCGAGCTGGACACCTGCTCCACCAGTCGAATCAAATCGCTCAGATAGTAGCGCAGGCAGCCGCGCACCTTCACCCACTTCTTGTGCTTGTGCAGCGGCAGGCTGCTGTTGGGCTTGACGCCCAGCACCCGGATTATGGCCGGTTGCAGGTGGAGCACACAGAGCTGAATGACGCCATTGAAGGCGGCAGCGCCCACGACTTTGTAGGCCGCGGCATTGGCCTGTTCGCCCTCGGCGTCGGCGCTAATGCTGGCCAGCGCGGAATTGAAGGCCTGGATCACTTGACGCACTGCCTCAACGGAGACATTGGGCTTGGCCAGCTGCAGCTCCCATTGGCGCAGCATATTGAGTGTTATCTTTTGAACACCGCCCGGAGCAGCGTCATCATCATCATCCTCGCCCTCAAAGTCGCTCTCATCGCTGGCCACGGCCAGATCCTCGCTTGGCTTGTGGTACTTTCCATCATCCTCGTCGCTGTCCGCCGCAGTTTTTTCCACGGTTTCGTCTTGTTCCTGCTCCTCTTCCTCATCGTCGTCATCGCTGTCCATGAGATTAAAGTCGAGCAGTTCTTTGTCATTCTTTTTGAGAAAATCATAAAACTCCGGATCCAGATCCTTTAGGCCCTCCAGATCCTGCTTGTGCGACTTTTTTGCCGTTTTCTTCTTGGGCTTCTTTTCAGATTTGTCTTTAACTGCTTTCTTTGCTGCCTTTGGAAATTCTGGCACCTCTGACTGCTTTTTCTTCTTGATCAAGCCCTTTTTGGGCTTCGTTTTGTCCAAGGACTTGACCTTTTTCGTTGCCAACTTCATTCTTTTTATGAAATTAAAGAAAACTAAACAAAATAACAAACTCGATGCCTCGCAACACGTGCCGCTTTATGCAGCTTAACAGAAGTACTCGTTACTAAACAAAAGTATCGCCGCTTAACAGAGCTGTGACTCTGTTAACAGAATTGTGTACTGCTTTCGATACATTGTAGTGGCTATTCGATAAGCCGCTGATAAGAGACTGGCGGTTATTTAAAGTTTTGAAATTTTGTACAAAATAGAAAAACAGAACTAAATTAATAAATAGTTATAAATTAAAAAAATAATAACAATAAATAATTTATTAATACAAAGTATAAATTATTATATTATAAATTTAGCTTCTGTAAAGCTCAGACCTTTCTATTTACACATTAATTAATCGGTAAAAAAACGTCAATCAACTAATGAAAACGCTTAAGGGGGCGTTGTCTAAACTCTACTATCATTTTTCAGCTGCAGCTTTGCCTGCGTCTGCGTCAGGGGGCCACACATCTGGCTAACTTGTTACCAACTACCGCTACAACTTGTTACTGTTTTTACATATATATATATATCTATTTTTTTAAATGACTGAAAACGAGAGTTAGGTTTATGTGGAGCAGGGGTTGTTTGCCTTGATCAACGGCACTTGCAATTATTAATAGAAAAATTCACGTAATGTAAAAAAAACTTCATATAAATAATTGTATGCAAACGCTTTGGGAACTCAGATCCGCCTTAACACCTACGACGCCCCCTTGAATTACAGTTATGTGTGTATTTTTTCAGCATGGTGAATGTGTTGTAGGTGAGTGGTCCCATAATCTCTCTCTGGCCAAGTTGTTAGACATCCTTCAGGTCTTACGAAATCAAAGCGCAAAATGACTTAAATGGAACGGCATCGGCTGGTCGCTGAATTTGCAAACATGATAAGCGCCAAGTCCAAAGAGCCCGGCTTCAATAAACGTGTCAAATGCTGAACGTGTCTGGGCTGTCAATAGAGTGCGCCCACAGCATCGGTTCCAGTTCCAGATCCAGCTCCAATTCCACAGAGACACAGCCCAGGCGCAAACAGCGGTAGCTGCGTCAACAGTCGGCACTGCGGTTGTTACCATGTCATGTCGGCAGCCAAGCCCAATGGCAATTGCCCATAAATCTTGCCCGGCCAGTTGCCATTCACTTTTTGTTTTTGCTGCTATGTTTCTGTTTTATACTATTTTTCTTCCCATACGCGTGCACGCAAAACGCATGACGCAGCAGCTGCAGCGACTGTTAGCGATTTCCTTCTGGTGCGACACAAGTTCAAGTTTACGCACTGCATTGCGGAGCTGTTATCGGAACCGAAAAGGCTTCCTGCTCAGCTGCTGCGGCGGTTCATTGAACGCACAAACGCACTTTACAGGTTTGGCACGCAGAAGTTGGCGGTTGGCCCACTAAACGTGGCCAAACATCTGGCAAGAGCCAACAACCAAGGCCGCCAACCAGCCATTTGGGCCAACGCATAACGCATGCACCGCCTGTGCATTGCTTTGGCTGCCGGTTTCTCGTTTCGACCATTACGAGGTTTGGCTTTTGTTTACGATACCTTGCAGTTGTTGTTGTTGTTTATGTTTATGCGCTCGTGATCATATGTGGGCGATGCTATGAATTACCCAATAAGGTTAATGGACTACATGATCTTAGCAAAAATGTGAATCAGAGTCTGTAATATGTTTTGTAGGTGTTTTATTTCACTTAGCTGAGTGTTTGTTAATAAACGGTAATAGTAGTAGAAATGTGGTTCAACTAACCTAAAAAATATCGAACCAAATTCGAACAAAAATGAACTGGATATAAATTATATATGAAGAAAAAGTAAATTATTTTTCTAATTTCGATTTAATTACCTAAAGCTCTGAAAGAGTTTATAGACTGGAAAACTTGTTCTGCTTACCACAAAACTTGTGTTGCATTTACATGTATTTCAGTTTTTCCGTTCCGTCGTCTTATTGTATGTACATATGTATGTAAGCCTTATCAAGTGAACGCAATTGGCATCCCCAATGCAAAGCGAATTGTGATCGCTGGAGCGTGTACACTTCAGCCCCAAGGCGGAGGCATGTCATAAGCATTTAAACTGGCCATAGAACGTGTTAAATAATACTTAATACTTATTTATACGACTGGTAAGACTCGTAATGCTCTCTGTTCGTTGTGACAGTCGTCGAGTGGGTTTGCCCGCAAATGTGGCTAATTATTGCGTTAGTTTAATGGCTATTAACTGTGTTTACCATCACAATTGTAATTGGATTAATTGCGAAAAGTGATTAATTGAATAACATTTAACTGCAAAGCAAATCAATAAACAAATATTCGCATTAAAATTGAAATCGAAGTAATTGCAATTGCAGCAATAGGCCCCCAAATCGAATTCGCAAATTTCGGAGGCCACCCACTTGAATTCCATAATCAAGTCGAATGTTACTTTAATTCAATTAATTGTAAACAAAAAAAATATATAAATAAATAAATAAAAATAATACACGGCGCTTAGAGTATATCCGACTTGAAACTGTACTAAATTTGCTTTGATTAAAATTTAATGATGCAAAATTTATTAATTAAAGTGAAGGTAATAATATTTTCAAAATTTACTTTTACCTAAAATATCGAATATAAAATTGATATAAAAAATAATTTTTAATTAATATTATTTTCTCCCTCTTCCATTTCTTTTCTTTATATATATAAATATATAAATCAAACTTAAAGCAAAAAAATAAATAAAAAAAATAATAATAATAATTTAAGAATATACCGATCTATATACATTTTTTTAAAATAATTTTATAATAAATTCAAATAATTTAAATTTTTAGGATTACAGCTATGATTAAATCTTTGTTTAAATGCAAAATATTATAACAAAACGATTCTACTTCAAATACTACTATTATTAATATTATAATGAAAAGTTTTTATTTTCATTTATTTTATAATTTAAATTTGCAATAAATACGAAAGAAATATAAAAAATATTAGAAATATAAGAAAAGTTTATTTATTATACATATTTCACAAAAAATTATTTTTATAAAAAAGTAAAAAATTTGTTTATATATTTATTTAATGCGTATTTAAAAAAATAAAATTTGAAAGTTTAAATTGAAAAGTTATAATTATAACACAATAAAAACTAAATAACAAAAGATTTCTGGCAAAGAATAAATAAATTCTACAAATTAAATATTTTTATAAATTAACAATTGTTCGGAAATTAAAATAATTATTCTTATAATTAAGTATATAGTATTAAAATATATAATTATATATATAATATAAAATAAAAATAAATAAAATAAATATGCTCGCATTACTTATTCTTTTTTTTTCAAGTAGAGTATGACAAACTAAATGAAATAATGAGCAACATGGTTAGGTATTGGAGGCGTGGGTGAGTTAAAAGTTGCAGCAACCGGCAGCAGCAGCAATTCGTAAGATATTCGTACAGTGCCAATGCTTTGTTGCAAAAATGTGTTGGCCGCCTGGTGGCAACTTGCAACAATCAGCAGCCAACAACAACAACAACAACAACAACAACAACAACAGCAAAACTGTTGACCGGGCCAGGCCGAAATTCAATTCAAGCGTGGCTAACATTGTTTACGCCAGATTAGGCCAGACCCAAAGCCCCGCTAACTAAGCCATAATTAGTTTATACTCTTTTATGCGATTTTAATATGGAATTCGCATTTATCTGCAGCTCGTTCCAATCGTGGGCGTTACTTTTAGTTTCCAAAGAAAATTAAAAAAAAAATGGACTCGAAGATACCCTGCCAAAGATATTTCAACTTCCTTTTCTAAACCAAATTTTCAAATTTCCTAATTATTAATTATTAATTTTAATTATAAAGTATATATTAAGGAAGTTAAATATTCTTGATCTGCGTATACTAAAGGAAAGCCTTTTAAGAGAGCTTTTAAACTCTCCCATTTTTAAATTATTTTTTTATTTTTTTTCTGTATTAAAATTTCAATTTTTTTGTTTTTAAACTTTAAAATTCTAGAGCTTTTCTTAGTTTTCGATATTGATGCATTTAAATAGACGGACAAGTTAACATCGCCACAGTAGTTTATGCTGATCAAGAATACATACCGTTAAAACACAAGAAGATAGAAAACCTTATATACCCGTCTTTACTCTGATACAGGGTATAATAATACAACATTTTGATAAGGACTTTGTCTGCCAGTTGGCATGATGCAATCGAGCCTCGAGATTGCAACAAGCTCCACTTGTTAGCCGGCTGCCCAAGTTTCAACGTCTTAAAATGGCAAAAAAAAACCAAATTGGGCCAAACGGAAAATGTAAGTGTATGTGGTTGTTGTTGTTGTTGTTGGTTGGTGTTAAGTGCGACATGTGCATTGTTTTGAATTATGCAATATTTGTGGTGTCAAGCTGATTTATGCCAGTTGACCGCCCACAGGCTGGGCCAACGCCTCTCCGCTCGGACACCTCCTGGCGCACGTCACGTAGCATTTGAGCAGCCAAGCAGCTGAGCAGCTTGTGTCCAAGATCAATGCCACACCAGCTCCGATTTGCATTGTAATTTTTTCCGTTACGAATGGAATTTGAGGCGCGGCCGTTTGAACTGAACCCATTATGATCCGTGAATGCTGCAGCTTTATTTATGTTGAACTCAACTCGGAACAGAAATATATATGCATGCATGTTTGTCGAAAACTCTTTTAGACATTGTAGCCAACAATGTGACGCCGACCAATGACCTCGCCCATAAAGAACCAGGTGATCACCTCAATGGTCACGAGCGTGTTCAGCCAGGCTTCCGAGACGGTCACCTGGCCAATGCGCCGCCCGGTGCCCTTCGCATCCCTCTTGGCCGTCTTGGCGGCCTTTTCGGCCGTCTTGCGCAGATGCGCAAAGTCAGCGGGCGTCGGAGGCGCCAACTCCACCTTGGCATAGCGCATAAACTCGTCGAAGAGCGGACGAGCCTGGGCTTTCATTTCTGCAAATATACCATGAAAATAGGATGGAAGAGATAATTATAATGTTGAACTTACTATTGGCAAAGGCTGTGGCCTTGGCAACTAGGTTAGCCATAGTCAAAAAATCCTGTTAAATTGCTGAAAAATTATAAAAGCGTAAAATTTATTTGCGTTGTGGCACGTTTCGAAAGCAGCTTTTGTGAAGTGAATTTGTGACAAAGCTGGCAGCTCAGTCAAGGCAACAAAAACGGGCACAATGTGAATGCTTGGAATGAAACAGGAATGTCAAGAAACACATATCGATAAGTTTTGCCTAAGCCTTCTTTAGTTTGATGCTGTCGATAATAAAGTGAAAACAGGGTATTTTTCCACTTGGAAATTGGTTTGTTTGGATTTTTAAATTTTAAAGAATCATCAAGGGTTGAATAATAAATTTATATAGGACAAACAATTTTCTACATTTTAAAAGTTAATTGACAATTAGTTTTTTACTTTTAGAAAGACTTAATCCTAAGTTTAAATTTATTGTGTAATTTTTGAGTGCTTTAACCTTCAGATTTTTTTCTATTTTGCATATTTAACCAGATGATAACAACATATTTTAAGTAAACATTCAAAAATCTGTAGGGTACTTAGTAAATTAAATGACAACATATAACAGTATAAATTGATCTTAATAAAAAAAAATTTACATACTGCACTTAATGTTAAATTAAACTTATTCTTTTGACTGTTAAGTTTTTGATTGTGCATCAATATATAGCGAATTTGGTCGATTCAAAAATGACTAACAAACCGAAGAACTAATTGGGCTAACATTTTTTCTACTTTAAAAAGATAGGACATTTAACTAATTAAATTAAATCATGGAATAAAACTTATATTTTCAGTAAATAAATTAGGTGTAATATTAAAAACTTTTGTTTTTAATCCAATCAATGTTTTAATTTAAACTAAGCCACAATAACTTGTTTTGACCATGTCCAGGTACAAGAACCAAAAGCCTCAATTTACGTAAAGTGTGTTGGAAATTTGCATAAGCGGCCACGCCAGCCTGGGCCTGGCTTACAAGTTTCGTGAAAAGCTGCGCCAATTAGCTGATTTTGTGGCGATAAACTGACCGATCATTACAATGCGCTCAAGATAGTTATTACTAAAAATAAAAAAACAAAAAGGAGAAATCTCCACCCACAATTAGGCCACGAAACAATGGCTTAGATGATCATGCATAGGGCCAAAAGGCTTTACCATTATATAAATTTTACTTTCATTTTGAACTAAATATACACCCAGAATATTTAATCACAAATTTTTCTTTGTTTTGTTTTTTTGAAGTAATTGATTGATTGAGCTGTAAATTGTCTTTAGCAAATAAATTTGCACACCCATTTTAATTACTGTCTTTTGCAGTAAGTGCTTTTTAATTTACCCGGGTTATGAATATTAAACTTGGTTTGGTATTCGCTGTAAAAACTGCATTTCATTATTATCGATATAAAGTGTGATTAATGCGGGTTTTTAATGTGTTAAAATGCTGCAGCTGCCTCTAAAAGCTGTTCTGATCGTGTAAGAACATGGCCAACTGAGCTGGTGCTTAAAATTGTCTTTGACTCTTTGACCTGGTCGTTAAATGCGATTTGCATCTGATGTCAATTTGAAGCTTAAAGTTGCAAGAGTTTTTGGCGCTTTGCATACCTCTAGTAAGTGTCCAAATATGGAAAAGTAGTTCGCCAATTTGATTTGCTATTTTGCATTTTTATTGTTTGCCAATGCTGACAGCGTTTGATTAAATTTATTTTTTGGGCGTTGCCCGAGCACATGCCTTCCTACTTTGGGGGGCAGCGAAATCCCCGCTGCAACAATTGTTCACTGAGAACACTGAGAGAAATCTAAATAAAAATGGAAGAATATTAAAAATTATATAAATTGTATATATTTAATGGATTATAATTATTATTATTACTTTTAAATTAAAAATTTTATAATTTCTTTAAGCGAGTCAACCCCAAAAATAATGTATGTATTAAATTAGGTTCAAAACCTTTCTTTAGATCATTCTTTAAAGTTTAAAGAATATTCCATACATTATTAATACAATTTGTTTGTTTTTATTATATTTTGCTAAGGCCCAGTAAAGTTTTATGTTGTCATTTTTAAGATTAATTTTTTAAGTTTAATTCCTTAAGTTAAGTAAAATTGATTCTAATTTTTAAGGTCGTTATTTTAAAATTTTTTGAATTAAAACAATTGGTATTTTTTTTAGTTCATGAACCGAACTGGTTTGGTTCAAATTTAGTTAGAAGCTTTGTTTGAAAAACGACAGCAAGAGTAAGAACAAAAATAAATAAATAAAAATAATAAATTTAAACTAAACGAAGAGAGTCAATAAATACTTAAAATTATAAATTCTAAATTTTTTCAAAAAGTTAATAGACTATTAAAGAAAAATTAAAAAAACAGCAACAGAGGAAAAACTGACAGTGATAAATTTATCGTCGAAAGTTATCGCATATCGATAGCTTCTGAGCATTTATATTATATTTATCGTCACAAAAGCGAGTTAAAATTTCAAATTAACGGCAGAATGTTCTTGGATTTGTATAATTTATTTTTTTTTGCAGTGCAAGCACGCGACTATTTGCGTATTTTTTACTACTTCGCCAGTTTGGGGCAAAGTGATATATAATTAAAAATATTCTGACAATCACAATAATAAAAGCTTATAACTATTTTGCTGTTTGTATGCAATTGCAGCCAGCGCCGCAGTAACAATGCTCGTTGCAAAGGGGCTGGCGGAGAAGGGGGCGCGCAATGCCGCAGGCCTATGCTTATGGTGTTTAAATGTGTTTGTGAGTTTATCAATATAATTTGGTTTGTTGTTGTTCTGTTGTTGTTGTTGCAATTTCTGTGTTTTCGATTGGTTTTGCCGATAGTTTTCGATACATGTGTGCGTGCTTCTCTGTACGTACGCTTGTCTGTTTCCTTCGGCTCTGAAATTCTTTGCTTATTGCAATTTGCGCAACAATGCGGCCCCGCCCGCGCACGCCTGACCCGCCGCCAGATGCGCCCGAGACGCCGACACCACCCAACAGATCTGAGCCGGACGATTTGACGCCGACGTCGCAGCTGGGCAGTGAAAGGCACCTAGCAGCCAGGCAGAGCACTTGGCCAGATCTGATCCAATTCTGCGGCAGCGACGCCGACTGAGCCGCACAGCCATTGGCTTGTGCCAGCGCCTTTGGCTGGGCGTCGTCGTCGTTGTTTTGAGTCTAGTTTTTGTGTGTTTATTCGAATTTGATATATATTTTCTTGAGTGCATTTGTTGTTGCTATTGCTGTTACTGTTGTGGTGTGGGGCTGGTTTTTTTTTTGTTTTATTATTTTTGTTGCTAGTGGAGGAAATCCATTTGCTGTGCGAAGTCCGCGCCAAGTTTTTGAGTATAAAAGTTACCACAATTTGGTAGTCGAAATCAGAATCAACTCGTTCGCTGAGCATTCAACAAGTCTTCCTTCTTCTCCTTCAACTTCTTCAAAACCACCCTCAACAACATGAAGGTAAGGATTGATTTGATTTAAGCTGGCCTGAACTGGCACTAATCTTTACCTATTCCTGCCTCCCACTCGCAGTTCGCCGTTGCCGTAGTCATGTTTGTGTGCGCCGTTGCCGGTGCCCAGGCTTCGTGGGCCGCGATCGCGCCCGGTGTTTCCTATGTGAACTCTGTGGCCCATGGAGGACCCGGTCTGTGGGGTGGTCCCTGGAATGGTGCCTGGAACGGCGCCTGGAACGGTGGCTGGACCGCACCTGCCGCTGTTGCTGTCCACGCTAGCGCTGGCCCCTGGGGTCTCTCCGCTCCCGGCTGGCACGGTGGTGTGCCCGGCATTGCCCTGGCTCAGGGTCCCGGCGCCGTCGCTCCCCTCGGCCATGAGGGCGTCTAAATTGCTGCCAAAACGAATGCCAAAAAGGAAGCGTGGAGATGGCGGGCAACAGGAGCCGTTGATCACCACTCAGTGCAACTGGCCATCCAGTTGTTGTCTGACTCTACTCTATCGACTTCTTTCCACGATTTCAACGAATACTCTACTCGGATACTCTACCACCCCCAACCATCAAACACTATTGTTTAAGCACACCGCTCTTAGTCCCGTTAGCGAACCCGAGAATCTCACATTTGAGTTAGTTCTGTGTTCAGCAAATAAGTCCAACAATTACAACAACTACAACCAACAAATAACAGCTTGTGAATTTCTTCTTTACTTGAGAACTTATCAAACCAACCATTAGCTTATCCAGCTGTCTTTCCCTGATCAACTATCTATCTTTGCAACAATATGCTTTCTATCTATCTTACTCTACTCCTCTACTCCTTTCTCTATCCTTAGCATACACTCGAGCCGCAGCACATATCTGTACATATTCGATGTATATATAAAAATATATATATACATACTACACATAAAGTTATTGTATAAATTTGCAACAATTGTAAGATTGACGAAAAGCGTTTTAAATAAACTCATTTATCGTTTTTATTTATGCGAAAATTCTGTGGATTTTATTTAAAGGCGACAAAAATAGTTTGGAAATGCCAGTAAATTTATGAAATTATTGAAGAGAAATTACTATTTATTTAACCAATATGTTCCGCATTTTTACAATATCTTGAATAAAATAGCCAAAACCCACTTAAATTTGTTTTTTTTTAAAGAATATTTCTTCTTGTTCTAATGCCCTTTTTTTTATTTTTTAAATAATTAAAAATAAAATTAAGATGGCGATCAAAATTTAACAACTACAAAAATTAGAAAGCATATATTAAAAAAAAAAAAATTATTTAAATTTTTTATTGTTTTTAAAACTATAAAAGCTGATGAAAGTTTTATGAATACTTTAATATTTATACAAAAAAAAAAAATTAAGATTGAAAATACACAATTTTTGAAAGTTGCTCGAACATCAATAAATTTGAATGTAGAACATTCCAAAAGTATAAATATTAATCGTTAAATAAGCAATATATTTTCTTTGAATGGGATGATAAATATTCCTTATTATTATGTATATTTTTAAGTTTTTTGAATGGAATGGTATTATAAATTTTTTGCTAAGCGCTATTTTTTAGTTTTAAACGTTCCATAAAAGTAAATATTAATCGTTAAAAAACTAATATATTTTCTTTGAATAGGAATATAAATAAACAATATTAATTTTTATATTCTTTAATGCGAGTCAAATAGTAAAAGAAAAAAATATTTACAAAATTTATAAATCGTTAAAATATTACTACATTTTCTTTGAACAGAAAAATGCATTTGATCTTAATTTCCCTAAAATGTTTTTTAGAAAACCATACTAGCCGTTAATAAAAGAATATTAAATGAATTTTTTTAAGAACATAATTAGCACATCTTTGCAGTTTGGAGCTCGTTTTTTTAAGTTGGCTGCATTGCAATGTGCTTGATGTTGGCTGTAATAAAAAAGGTACTCAATTCTTTTGAGTCAACTTTTTTTGTGTGCCTATTCGAATTTGTTATATATATTTGTTGTTGTTGTTGCTGTTACTGTTGTGGTGTGGGGCAGGTTTTTTAATTTTTTATTTTTTTGTTACTGGCGGAAATCCATTTGCTGTGCGAAGTCCGCGCCCAGTTTTTGAGTATAAAAGTACCACAATTTGGTAGTCGAAATCAGAATCAACTCGTTCGCTGAGCATTCAACAAGTCTTCCTTCTTCTCCTTCAACTTCTTCAAAACCACCCTCAACAGGATACGACTCGGAGCAGGCCTTAATTTGCTGGACTGGTGCTAATCTTTCCTGCATCCCGCTCACAGTTCGCCGTTGCCGTAGTCATGTTCGTGTGCGCCGTTGCCGGAGCCCAGGCTTCGTGGAGCCCCCTTGCGCCCAGTCTTTCAGTTGTGAACTCGGTGGCCCATGGTGGTCCCGGTCTGTGGGGTGGTGCCTGGAATGGTGCCTGGAATGGTGCCTGGAACGGCGCCTGGAACGGTGGCTGGAACGCACCTGCTGCCGTCGCTGTCGCGCCCTGGGGTCTCTCCGCTCCCGGCTGGCACGGTGGTGTGCCCGGCATTGCCCTGGCTCAGGGTCCCGGCGCCGTCGCTCCCCTCGGCCATGAGGGCGTCCAAAACGAATGCCAAAAAGGAAGCGTGGAGATGGCGGGCAACAGGAGCCGTTGATCACCCTTTAGTGCAACTGGCCATCCAGTTGTTGTCTGACTCTACTCTATCGACTTCTTTCCACGATTTCAACGAATACTCTACTCTGATACTCTACCACCCCAACCATCAAACTCTATTGTTTAAGCACACCGCTCTCAGTCCCGTTGTGTTCAGCAAATAAGTCCAACAACAACAACAATTACAACAACTACAACCAATAAATAACAGATTGTGAATTTCTTTTTTCCTTGAGAACTTATCAAACCAATCACCAGCTTATCCAGCTGCCTTTCCCTGCTCAACTATCTATCTTTGCAACAATATATTTTCTATCTATCTTTATTCCTTTATTCACACAAGCCGCAGCACATATCTGTATATATTCGATGTATATATATATATATACATATATACACATAAAGTTAATGTATAAATTTGCAACAATTGTAAGATTGACGAAAATCGTTTTAAATAAACTCATTCAACGTTTTTATTTATGCGAAAATTATATGGATTTTATTTATAAAATAAGGCGAAAAGGCTTACGAATCCTAGGAAATCAATAAGATTATTTCTTGATGTAATTACTTCTGTTGACATATAGCTATATCGTAGGGTTTAGGCTAAAACGAATGTCTTTCGAATTTACAAAAAATTTAAGAACTTCAATTTTTATTGTCTTATTCCAAAAGGATATTTGTTAAAATTCCAAAATAATATTTGAAATAAAAACACAAAGTAAATGTAGCGCTTAAATTTTAAATTGATATTAAAGTGATTTTTATCTTAATTTTCAAGAATATTGTTATAAATGTTTTTATGAAAATCTGAAGTCTGAATTTTAACGCTGTAGAAATTATGGGCTTATAAATGTATGTAGTGCAAATATTTCCCTGCATAAGAGAACCCAACCCAAGCACCTAATAAATAAAAACAATTTAAAATTGTTACGATAAGTTGAACTGGGTAGTCATTAAAATACCTAAGGTATAGATCTAACTGGATAATCAAAGTAATAAACAGTACTATATAATGCGACCTTGGACATTTTGTGTGCAGCTGAGCTGCGTTCATAGATCCAATCTAACCTTGAAAAAAATACAGATTGCTTAATTGATTTCAATATCGAAAAGAATGTCTAGATCAAATTTGTCTTTGTACTAGTTTAAGTGTTCAAATCGAACTGTATACTTAGTAGTTAATGCTAGATGATATGTTTGGACGGTTTTTACGAGCACTCAACGGTAGTCAAGACCGGGCCAATGTACATTTGAGCCAACTAATTGGCCGAAAGGCGACGTTCGATGCAGTGCAATTAAGATTGCGACCACAGGGCGTATGCTTAATTATGCAAACGCTTAGCAGTAATTATAGCCCTGGAATGGCAACAGCCAGCACCTGACCGAATCGAACTATATAATAGATATATATGTATAGATATAGATATATGTAGAACTATAAATTATGGCAGCAGCTAATTACAGATTATCAACACAAGAATCTCAACTTGAATTGTTGCAAAGCTTATGTTACATTTTTTTTTGTTTAATATTAAATTTTTGTTGGCGTTGGCGTTGGCCAATACAATACTTTAAAGCCAATCTACGAGTGGGGCATAAAGTGCATTTGGTGCAACGACACCTGACTGGTTTGCTGGGGTGTACTTGGGGTCTGGTGCCTGGGTCTCTTTTTGGGTTGCCGCCTCGAAACTGGTTCAAAATGCTGCTGCAATTCGCAAGGTTTTGTTTTCCTTTTTTGCATCCAAATCCAATTGTCCATTTGCATAATTGAATTGTTGTTTTGCGGGTGTCTTTGTACTGTGATTTAATTGTTTCATCTACGTGGGTGGATCTATAACACCCACGCACCCAAAATATAATCTTAGGCCCTAATGTTCTCTCTGTATATGCAATATGGGGCGGCATAATTAAAAATGCAATGAAGAAGTAATGCAATAGGGAAGTAATGAAAGAGTTAACATGTAAATTTCTATGATTGCATTTGTAAGCCAAAGCAAACTCATGATTATCAATAAAAATTAACGTTTATCACAAAAACTTTATTATTATTATCACTATAGTTTAATTTAATGGCCAAAATTAATTACAGATTTGTGCTTTTTATGTCTTTCTTTAACGAATAGAAGGGCGAGGAAAGGGTCTAAGCTAAGACTTAATTAAAAATTTTGTTTGTTTAAGTAAAAGTAGTTATAACAAGAAAATGTGTTAAATATATGAAAAAAAAAAACAATTCTAAAATATATAGCAAAGATATTTTTTTTAACTGACAGAACTTTGCTAAAAGAGAACCTTTATTCATCTTTAAGCTTTATTCATCTTTAGTTTTGGTTCATATTTGTTGGCTTATAATTTCAGCAGGAGACTAGAGTATTAGCAAATTTTTATGAAAAAACTATGATATATATTTGCAAACAATTTTTTTTTAATTTGATATGCATTTTTGTTTAATTGGTTGTGAGTGCGAAAAGTAGAATAAAAAGTTAGTTTAAAACTGATTTAAAGGTGTTTTAGTAAAGTTTACTGTAAAGTTAAAAAAAAGTAAAATTTTTTACTAGATTTTATTCTGCTTATCTCAGCGAAAACGTAGTAGATTTAAAATGTTGGTGGTACTTTTGATTAATTTCATCTGATTGAATTAATTAAAAAGTACTCATTCAAAACAATTAAAGTTAAAATTTTGCAAAATTTTAAAATTAAATTCAAAGTTTAATGGAAAAACATTAGTATAAAAAGTTTGTATAAAACTGGTTCTGTAAATTATAATTTTTCGTAAAGGAAAATATGTGAAGATTAACAAAAATTTCGATATAGAAATTATACGCGTTGTCCCAGATTTTAAACTAAAAACATTTCTCAAAACTTGGAAGATTTTAAAATTATTTTGATGTGAAATTCTAACAAATCATATTTTGCTTTAAAAAATAGAATCCACACGCCTGTTTTGCTTGGATTTGAATATAACATTATAAATTATATAATTTTGAAATTGATCTCAATTAATCGGTTAATATTCTTTGTTACGGCCATAAAAAATATATTATCTTTGAACCAATTAAAGACATTTGGATTGTAAATCAATTAGGTGTTGTCATACCCTATTCAGGATATGAATCGAACCATAATTGGATTGCAAGCAAGTCACATTATATGCTAATAAAATACAATAACAATTAAGTAATTAAAACACAAAAAAAAGTCGAACGTGGACGCTGACGCAGTGAAAATAGACTAACCGGAACTGCAACTGAAAAGTGGGTTGGGCACAAATGCATTTATGAACATGGCCAAGATCGTTGCGTTTGATCGATCGCTTTGACTGAGTGTTGAGTGTGAATATGAGTCTGGTGTCTCTGGTCTCTGGTGTGCTTGTACATGTTCTAACCCAGCATGTCATTAGCTGTAATCACATGTATGCAAAAGATATGTACATAATATATAAAAATCAATATGTATCTGGCCTGAACTCGAACTCTCACTTGACTGAACTTATGCCAACCACAATTGATTTGTCTGGTTTTTTGCTATAAAACTGGCCACAGAATCGCCAAGAGATCAGTTCAGAACAAGAGTTCAACAACAGCGCTACCAAGCAAAAACCAAAACAGTTACCAAAATGAAAGTGAGTAACCAACAAGGATATCTAGGCTAAAGCCGGGATTTCACATTTAAACACTTCCAATTTGCAGTTCGCCATCGCTGTCGTCTTCACTCTGGCCCTCGCCATGGGCGTGCAGTCTTCGGTGATTCCGTTGATCTCTCAGCTGGCTGGTCATGGTCTGTCCTACACCGCTGTGGCCAATCCCGTGCTGGCCTCTCCTCTCCTGGCCGCTCCTGCGGCTCACTGGCCCGCCGCTGTCTCTGTGGGCTCCTGGCCACCAGCAGCGCCCGCTGTGATCGCCGGTCCTGGCCCCGCCCTGATCGCTGGCCATGGAGCCGCTGTGGTCGCCGGTCATGCGCCCTCCGTCGTTGTCGCCCCCGTTGCCCATGAGGGTGTCTACACCGCTCAGACCCGCGGCGCCGTCCACACCGCTCCCCTGTCCGGACACATCCAGTCGGTGGCCTCGATCAACGCTGCTCCCGCTCCCGGCACCATCTAAATGCTAAATTTTGGACCCGCCATGCAACTGCCAGGAATTTGTACAGGAAATGAATTTGAAAATGAAAACGAAAAAACAATGCTGTAAATAGGATTACTTATAAACAGGGTACTCGCACTAGCCATCAAAATTCCCCCTTTCGAACGCACTCCCAACTTTTACTCTCTTGCTCTCTATTTATTCAAAAGCCATTTTCGTAACAAATACCAACTGTGAAAACGACTTTCTTCCTAGACAATAAATCTTTGTAAAAAGTTACAAAAAATTGAACTTTTATTACTACAGATTCAGTGAGAAATACTGAATAGAGAATTTAAAATATTAAAAATTTACTATACTATATACTAAATTCGATAGTATTTATTATTCAGATTCAGAGAGAAATACTGAATGGAGAATTTAAAAAATTAAAAAAAAAAATACTATACTATATACTAAATTACAGAGTATTTATTATTCAGTAAATACTACAAATTAATATAAGCTAAAATAATCAAATTTTTATAAATTATATAAAATTGTCAGATAAATTTGTTGAAGGTGTTTAAGAAACGATTGCAAGCTACCAAACTAGATAAATATTTATTGGTTTGATTAAAGGTTATAGGTCCAGAAATTTTTGTTTAGTCACTCATATTAGTTAGTCAGCTGCTAAGCTGAAGGTCGCCATTAATTACGTGCATAAACTCTTGTATCGCAATTATCGGAGTATGTTATGTAAAACTGAATTGAGCAATTATTAGAACAATCAGGTATTTAATCAACTATATAGAATGAACCTTTGGTAAGCACATACGTATGTTTGAAAATTGATGTGTTTATAAAGACAGATTGCTGCGTTCAGGGTATCTCCTAGTTAGGCAGTGCCGACTAGATCCTTATCAATTGTATTTTCTTTATATTTTAGGCAATGATTAGATAACGGAAACTATTATCGATAATTTGAAATAAACATGATCTGCTTATGTTATACACGCACTGAAGAAGTCAAAGTTCAGCTTTTTAAATTTTGTAGAAGTGGACAGACCTACAGACAGACCAAGTGAATTGCCCTTTTTTCCCATTTTTAAAAGGTTCAGGGCATCAAAAAAGAAAAAATTGGAAAATTATTCTATTTAAATTATGAAAATCTTAAATATTAATTATGTTTGTAATAAATGAAAAATCTTGATATAAGCTTGATCAAAGTAGAATAAAAGGTAAATATAAGATTTCCTTAGTTTAATATATTATCATTCCTATAAGAGTCATTGTCCGTGTATATATATACATTATAAAATTTATGCATAAATACTCATTCGTCAACGTTGTAGAAAACCCGCAATTAAAGCCAAGTTAAGTGCCAAGTTCATGCGCCTGCGCATAGTTTTCTATAAAGGGGCGTTGTTTATTTGCAATGCCGACTGCAATTGCAATTGCTGCCCCCCCCCCCCCCTCACCCGACTCCTTACTGCTGCCCTCCGTAGAACGAGTACCCACATTAAATTTGAACTGTTTGTTGTGAACACTCGACGCTTTTGTGACTGAAGCGTGATTTGCTTGAAAGTAGATCCGCAGCTTGAATGTACATATATATATATATATAAATAAATATATAGCTCTCGGGGGTACAAAGTTTCGCGTTTGTTTGGTTGTTTGGCTGCTGAATGGATACGTTTGGGTAAGCTGGCGGCGGGAAGGGGGGGACGGGAGTCAACAATGTGGCAGCGATTGAAAATGCGCCACTTTAATGATTTATTGTGCTCGCCCCCGGCCAAGAGTCAATCGTGTTATTGCCACAATGAATGAGTTGTGGCAAATGCGATCGTCAGCGGCGGCAACTGCATCTCACCATATTCGGAGAATGCCTGAAAATGGCTAGAAAATTTCCTACAGCATTTTCGCCAGCAGATTGACAGAGAACTGATTTGCAGTTGGAATACGGAATAAACAAAAAAAAAATTTATAAATTTAAGAAAGTAAACTTTTCTATACTCTTTATTGTAGATTTTTGTAAATTTAAAAAGCAAACTTTTCTATACTCTTTGTTCTAGATTTTTGTAAATTTAAAAAAGCCAATTTTTTTAAACTGTTTATTGTAGATTTTTTTAAATTTAAGAAAGTAAACTTTTCTATACTCTTTTTTGTAGATTTTTGTACATTTAAGAAAGCAAACTTTTCTATACTCTTTATTGTAGATTTTTGTACATTTAAGAAAGTTAACTTTTCTATACTCTTTATTATAGATTTTTGTAAATTTTTTTTTTTCAATAAAAAATTTTGAAAAATATGTATATATACTTAAGAATAAAAATTTTTAGTTTAAAAAAATGTTATAGAAAAACAACATAAGTAACTTTTCTAGTTTCACTTTCAACTTTTTTAGTTTACTTTTTTTTGTTTAATTTTTGTTTTTGAAATTTATAAATTTTTGTTCAAAATCGTTAAAAGTTTATTTAGTTTATTTGCAATATTTACAAAAGTCTTTCGAATATAGGGTATATCCGCAAGGGAAATGCTTGCTCTCTCCGTTGCGTATTCCCGCAGAAAAAACACTCAGTGAGAAAGAGAAAAAATTGCATCTAATGGGCAAAAAACAGACTCGGCCACGGCGACAGCGACAACAACACGCAACACTTAGAGATAAGAGTAACCGATGTTCGTGGGGCAGGTGAAATGGCTCGGAGTTGAATTCGGTATTCGGATTCGGATTCGGATTCGTTGAACGGGCGACTCTCTTCTGGCTGTTGTTGGGCCCAGTTGGCGCTAGGCTCTTTCTCGCCTGGCAGCTGGCCCGCCAGTTAGTCGTCGGCAGAGACGCGCTGGCAACGCTTGTCGCTTGTTGTAATTGCACAAAACGGGAACGGCAGTCCGGCCAAAGACATCGCATCGATTTGCCAGATTCACGTCAAATGGACATGACCGAAAACGGAGACCAAATTGTCACCGGGCTGTAAATGCATTAATAATGTGATAGTTGTTGTTGTTATTTATCGTTGTTGTTGTTGTGTGCGTGTTTGCAAGTGTGCTGTGATAATGATAGCCGGGAGCTTTGGCACTGCTGCACGGCGCCAATATTATGATAATCTTTTGCATTTTGCGTCTTGGCAGACATTCTTGACGCCAAGTTTGTTGTTACTGTTGCTCTACATACACTCTTAAGCACATTCTTGGTCATTATTTCTTTGTTGTCTGAGCATTTGCAAATTTATTCGGTGTGTTTGTAAACACACACATAAAAATTTGCCAATTGATTCGGCCAATTGAGCACGTTCGTTGGCCACATTCGATTTTGTGTTTGCACAAATACAAAATGCAGCCAGTTTGTTCAATAAATTCATAAGTCACTCACCCTCTTGCTCGCACATTTGTTAGCTACATTGACGTCATCACACTCGCACACATATGCATTCGAGTCAAACCGTAAAAGCATGTAAATTACACAACGCTATTCAAAACAAAAAACAGCTGATTTGTGTCGCTCTCGATTCGCACAAAAGCAACCACCAAAAATGAAAATAAACAAAAACAATATTTACTGTTCTCCCACTATGCCGCTCTTTACACTTTTTGCTTGCTCATTTGCCTGCGATTTGTTGTTACAAATATAACTTGTTGAGAAGGTTTTTAGCTGAGCGCAACGCGCGCTGCCTACTTAATCTCTCTCGCGAATGTCAAGAGTATTGATGACATGGTGCGAGAGTGAGAGCGGTGTTAGTGAGAGTGTGAGTTAGTGCAGCGGAATAGCGACGCCATCAACTGGCGTTTTGCCCGCTTTTGTTCATTGCCCCCGGTACGCCATCGGATTGTTGGAATACGCGCTATCTGTCTTTGTTTTAAATTGATTTGCATTTTTTTTTCGTTCGATAGATTGTATTTTCTTTGTTGATTCAACAATGTAGAATGATTAAGAGACGTATGTACGTAGTACCTAGCGGTGTACAAAGTAAGCATTCATTATATTTGCCGTAGTTGCGCTTACCTACACATATACATATTGTATGCATGTATTACACATGATGTGGTGCATGAAAGCTGCGTATATGAGTTTTTGTCACAATTACTCATACTCATACACATAGTTTATTACAAAAATACATACATTGTTGGGAAAGCAATGTCTGTGAATGCAACAATAAGTCTAGCAATGTCATTGCACACTGGACCCAATATTATTATAATTAGTTAAAATTTTTATGTATTCAAAAGTTTTTTTTTAATAAATGTTATTTTTTAGAATTATGTTTGTTTTTATTATTTTGTTTATTTTGTTGTTTTTATCTCAATTTTATTTAAAATTTTCTTAAGTCCAAATAATGTTTTCTTCTTTGTTTTATGTATGTTAAGTTTTTTTTTTAACCTTATTCATAGTAAAAAATTTTAGTTTTATATAATATAATAATTATTATTATAGCCATAACAATGTAGAGCTTGTAATAATATGCTTATAATAGTGACTGTAATGCTATGAATTCTTGACTATATTTATAGTCGGGTTATGTTGGCTCAACAAATACCGCATATATATGTATATAAATTGTATTATCATTTTTAATCTAAAATAATTTTTTATCTGCTCAATAATCTCAAATTACTATGACTATTAAATGATAATATTCATTAAGTGCACTTGAAAATGTTATCTTTCAATCACAATTTGATTTGTACTGTGTCTCACCAATTGACTTTGACACACTGTGTCTGCTCTATACGCACACTTTCACACACACTTACATATATTTAATTAAATCCATTTTTTCGAATTATTTAGCTGTGCTTAGTCGCACGGGGAGGAGCCGTAATCACAAATCGCATCATTTGCTTTCGAGCATCGCAATCGCTTGGGTGTTCTCGGTGCTTAAAGGGGAATAATTCAATTAAAATTAAAAGTGCTGGAATCTGTATAAACTAATGCTTTTTGTTTCTTTTGTTTAGAAAACAAAAACGTTGTGATTAAACGCTTTTATAGACTCGGTCAGAGTACGAAATATTGTCACTGCTGACCCGAAAAGCCGTTAACTGGGTCAGCAAATTGGTGCAAAAAAAAAAAAACAACAGAGTTTGTGTATTTAAGTGACAAAACGAAATGAACTTGAAACAAAAACACAAACTACGACCAAAATAAAAAAAAACGTACTTACGGTCAAGAACAAGTGCAATTTCTGGTGGCCGATCGCAATTGGCCAAGTGCCGCGACTCCACTTAAAATAGCCCAGCAAACAAACAGTCCAATTAGCCAATTGCCAATCTGCCAACTGCCAACCGCCAACTGCCAATTGCCAATGACGCTGCCGGTTCAAGGCCAGTGATTAGAGCCCCGAACACAGCATGAAAGGCATCTGTGGCGATGCCAAGCAGCAGCTGAACCATTGCATGCTGCTGGGCGATTGTGAGAGCGACGCTGGAAATGGCAACCGAAATAGGATCGGGAATGGGAACGGGAACGGGATCGGGAACGCCCACTTTAAAGACAACGGAAATGACGCCTCGTCGCCGTCACAACGCGCATTTCGAGCTCGTCAAGTGCAGAGTTTGGCGATACGGAATACCAGCTCCTATGATACCATGGAGCGGCCTTTTCGACCCGATAATCTGCGCGGTCGCTGGTCCAAATCGGTGGACTTTTATTTTGCCAGCACAACATATGCCTTTAGCACAATGGCCTTCTCGGATGCACCCGTTTGGGGGCTTATGTTCGGCGGTTGGCGTAAGTATTAAATGCTCCACTTTACAGTTGGGAATCGTCACAATTAAGTAGATTATTATTAAGTCGCCTTGATCTATTGTTTATATTATTTGCCGCTTTGTTTCAATTACGCATTTTCTTATCAAAATAAAATTCAATTGAATTTATTATAAGGTTATCATAAGTCGCAAATTAATTAGAAAACTTGCGCACTTTTTTTTAATTTTAATACCCTGTTAAATGGTTTATAAATTTGTCAAAAATGTATATGCGTTTAGTATACCGTAAAATTGCCTAAAGCAAGACTTTTAGAAATTTAGAAAAAATATTTATGTGCATTGCAATAAATTAAATTATTATTATTATTCTATGATTATTTATTAAATTTAATTATTCTATTCTATTTATTCAGAATAGTTAGTATGAAAGCTACAACTTTTTTAAACGTAGTTAACAGCTAAAACTTCCTCCGAATTAGTTGCCCCATAAAATATCGAACCTTCACCTTAATTTTATGTCAAAAAGTGGTAAAAATAGTTTAATCTCCATTGAATTGCAAATAAAATACGAATTACGGAGGGGATTTTATAATATATTAAATGTATGTATATATATATTTCTATATATATATATATATATATATATATATGTGCAGAAATTAAATATCACATTGTTATTGTAATTGATACAGCATTTGTATTATTATTATTATTTTTTTCTAAACGTGCAATTAATTCATGGCGTATGAGTAATTATTGATTAATTGTGTAGTTTGGCCTTGATCTTCATTTTATGTAAACATTTTTATATATGTATTACAGTTTATTACTTGAGCGCTTATCTGCTGGCCGTTTGTTTCTATTCGCTGCCCATTTTTCTTTTACAAACATTTTTGGGACAATTTTCAACATCGGGGACCATTTCTGCGTTTCGTGTATCTCCCATATTTAAGGGTAAGTTCTATGGAACCGTGCATAAATGAAAATTATATTTTTAAAATTTTCTCTAATTTATTCAGGCATTGGTTATTCTATATTATTGCTGAACCTGGGCACACTTACGTACTATGGCATCAATGCGGCTGTGCCACTTATCTATGCCGTGAACTCATTGCGCCAGGTCATTCCCTGGATGAGCTGCAACAATACGTGGAATACGCCGGAATGTTCCACACACGATCATTATAATGAGAGCGTAAGTTTATTTGCATAAATTAAGCTTAAATCAAATTTATTTTTTGAAGTGAAGAATATTAGGTTTATATACCCTAGTGAAGATATACCGTAGTGTTCCCATATAAGGAGAGGTCTCAACTTTCCCCAGTCGTAACTTTGCCAAAACTCAACCGATTTTGATGAGGATGGTCTTTTTGTTCATGGTTCGTTGTCTAAATTAATTCTACATTGTCCAAATTCATGTACAAAATTTTCGATATATACCCTTGGGTTCCCATATAAGGATAGATCTAAACTTTCCCCCAGTCGTAACTTTGTCAAAACTCAACCGATTTTGATGAGGGTGGCCTTTTTGTTCATGGTTCGGCGTCTAAATTAATTCTACATTTCAGTTTGAAAATAAAATTTTTGGTCAAAATTCATGTGAAAAATTTTCAAGTATATACCCTTGGGTTCCCATGTAAGGATAGATTTCAACTTTCCCCAGTCGTAACTTTGCCAAAACTCAACCGATTTTGATGAGGGAGGTCTTTTTGTTCATGGTTTGGCGTCTAAATTAATTCTACATTTCAGTTTAAAAATAAAATTTTTGGTCAAAATTCATGTGAAAAATTTTCAAATATATACCCTTGGGTTCCCATGTAAGGATAGATCTCAACTTT